>JAPMOR010023450.1:386314-472721 GCA_026543865.1 Argiope aurantia | reverse complement strand
AATTAGATTGTGAATACAAAGTTGCACCTTACAATCAAGAGAAGTGTGAATTAATTTTTCAGATAGTGAATTCCACTTAATATCCAGAACTGCATCAGCTCTGCTTCCAATAAAACTGGCTGTTGAGGATTATGCCGGAGAGATTCTAATTTATTAACAGCTAATGCAACAATAAATTTCATGCTGCAGTCACTGAAAGAACAGCCTACATCACTATCTGAAGAATTATATATTACATTGGAAAATCGCATAGAAGAAAGGCATACCGAAATAGAAAATGTCTTACAGTATTAAAATAATTATAATGATTTTAAAAATAAAAAAAATTAAAGAGACTAACCATTTCAAATCTGATCAAGTTTATAGTAAATTTTCTTAAAGTTTTTTACCCACAAACCTATCCACATTTAGAAGAATTCGGTACAGTTATCGAAGATTATGATGACACTAATGTCGATAGTGAAAAGGAATTGTCTCATGAACAAAAATTAGAATTAGCAATAAATAAAAAATTTTCAACGAACCAAAATACAATACAAAAACCAGTTATATCCAAAATCATTCGACGAGAAATCGATTTATTTGAAGATGAGGGATTTAGAGGTAAATACTTGGAAAAAGTATATTGCGCATTGCTAACAGTGTTGGTAGTAGTACTGTTAGCAATGCAGATATCGAAAAGTGTAGATGTCGAAAAGGCGTTTTCGATAGCTGGTAATTTTGCACGTAAAATTACGTTCTAGGCTTAATGACAGTACAATTGATGCATTATGTTTCTTAAGATCACATTTCAAAAATTTGTAATAGTATCACAGACTGAATAGTGAGCGATATTTACACTTTTTTGTGATTCTTTATATACTGTTATAATTTGTAAGTTACAAATTATTTTTTGTGATATTTACACTCTGTAATAAAACTGGCAAATAAAACAAAGAAATACCTGTGTTCTTTTTCTAAAATTTCTACTGCCGGTATTAAAACCGGTATCCCGGTATTAAGATCTAAAAAATACCGGTATTGAACTTCTGGTCCGATATTGCAATCACTAATATATAATATAGCTCTGTGGAATTCAGTGCATGATAATTATATATCTTTATATAAATAAAATTGTGAATAAGCATGAATGCTTTGGAGGTATGAATGTATCAATTCCATTTTTGCATCGTAATTCTTTCATTTGTTATATTTTTAATAAAATTTAAACGCACTAAAGTAAACTTTAAAAAATTGTTTTTATTTATTTTTTTGTCAAATTTCCATATTCTTCAAAATAGTAATAGAACGATGACTAAAAACTGGCGTTAGTCAGTCGATTAAAAGCAGGCAACGAAAGTAAATCTCTTACGAGCAAATATAGCAGTTGTGTATCGACAGCAGCGGCTTTAGACTATGAGAAATTGAACCATACTTTACATCCCCTCCCCCAGAAACGTCGGAAGAAATTATCCTGATAAAAATTCATACCATCATAAAATCACAAACTTTAGCAACGATACCAGTTTTAATGCAAATGCGGATAATAAGATAGCTTGTTAATGATTTTGCTGCATTATGAAAAAGGTATCACACCAGTGAGATTGGTCTCCCCAAAGCTTTTTCGCATACTTTCTCAGAAACGTGTCTGTTTTCCCTGAGAACGCCTTATTGGCGTACAATAATTATGAAATATTAACTTTTGGCGTGAATTTAGAATTTCGATTGAAACTTGCGTGTTAATCCCTGGCGTGCGGTTAATAGTATCCTCAATCCGAAATTGTGTTTTTGACATGTTTTTCTCAACTTATTGAAACTAAAATTTGACACAAGGACTGTACTTGTAGTCAGAAAATGCTGTACCAAATTTGATATATTCAAGTCATTGCATTTTTGAGCTAACGCGTTTCGTGTTTCTGAAAGTACGGACAGACAGATGGTCAATTCCTTGTTGGATTTGGCACAAAATTTGGTAGCTATGTAGACTATTAACGTTAATTCTGTGTACCGAATTTTATCTGTCCGCCCATCTCTTTTTGTTTTATTTTTGTCGTGGTAACTTATATTTGAAGTTACCACGACATACGCATAGACGGACTTCCTCTGAACAGATTTTACCCAAAAATTTGATAGAAATCTGAAAATTTGTTGTAAAGACCGTATACCAAATTTCAACTATCTAGCTCAAAGCGTTTTTGAGTTATTTTTTTGTCTGAGACAGATAAACGGACATTTTCCAAAAATATATTTTTCGAATTCGGGGAGGTCTAAAACGTAGATTTGTCAAAATCTTGAGTTCGAATTTTTTGATGGTCATTATATTTTCTCTGTACTATGACTACGAGAAAGTAATTAATGACAAGGTCAGTCATTACAAGTATGTAAATTCTTCCACGTACGGATTTCAAGGGATTTGTTTGTATTTTGTTTTTGATCAGCTTAAACTGAACCTATCTCCAAGAGAATATCTAGATCGAACCACGTGGTTTTTAATGTTTGTGACTTCATTTTATCTTTGTATTAATAAATAATGGAAAGATAGATCTTGAATCATCATTTGAAGCTAATTTCAGACAAACTTGTTGGTCTGATCTCCAAAACGGTATGCTTATGAAGTTAAGTTTTTCCGCAAGAAAATAATTGCTGTTAAACGAATTGCGTTGGCTTGTTTGGCGTTGTAATTTTCCAGAAATTGCTTTATTATTAATGCTCGGTTTTTGTTTGATTTTTGGCTTTGATTTAGTCATTGCATCTTAATTACAATGTTTCGAAATAAAAAAAATAATTCAAGTTTTGCAAGCTCATTTATGAAATTTATTTTTCAGTGCAACATGTATTAATGCTTTTTTTTATGTCTTATTATATAGTGATTTCTTTGTAGGTATTTATTTTATTCTAAACAAGTGATAAAATATATATATACGCGTTTCTATTACTTTTTGGTTGCTCGGTCATAATGATTTGCAATATTTAATTTCTTTATATGGTTTATTATTTTTTTAATTATTATTATGAGCTGTGATGACCAAATGGTAAGTTTCGGCTTCGGAAGGTTCTTGAATCGGAATCCGAAATATGTGCTGAATATGATGACGGGTATCAAATATCTTCTTGTGGAAGCTTGAAAATGGCATCTTTTCACAATTGCGAAGTCAATCTCGAAGTCGCCTTCTTTTTTTGAGTCAATATGGGTTTTAAACTATAATTTGTATCTTCCGTTTTGGATTGCATTTTCATGAGAATCTGAATTCTTCATTTGCGAATTTTTTTTATTTTTCATCTTAGCCCTAACCATTGTTTTGGCAAACTATCATATTTCTAAAACTATCTGGAATTGGTAAACATCTCAGTGTGCCTTGAACTTTAACAACAATACATTCCCAATAGCCAAAACAACGAAAACATATTTCCGATAGTCGAATCACCAAAACAACATTCCTGAAACAGAGTGTGTCATCTAAGTAGATAGTAGAGAAAATAAGAACTGGCGAAGGTTTATTCAAAATTCACTGTAAAATATTAATTCAGAAAAAAAGAAAAATCACTTTCTGTAACTAAGTGAGATGGCGATGTGTTGCACTAAATATAGTAATAAAATTTCAGTAATGCGTTTGTCTTTCTGAATAGTTAGTTTAAATAAGATTAAGCTCAAATTAACTTTTCTTAATATGCAGAATGATTGTATTGTCCGAAACGATGTCAATATTCAGTTGATGTTTTTTTATTGCTTGTTACTAACTGCCTCTCATATTTCGAATAGATATGAAGCGCAATTGATTGACTATGCTGATATTAAAGCCATTTAATGCATCCAACTCAACTCAATTCACGATCATGTTATAAACGTAACTGCACGTGACATTTAATATTTAACTGCGCTTTATCTTAAGGTAACGTGTGTCGTAACATCAAATCTTGCGAGAAATTCTGAGATGTTATTAAAATTCACCCTTTATTATTATAAATACTTTCGCAAGTGTTCATATAAATAATTTGTATGATATAGGAATCGGAAACGAATTGAATAATTTTTTTTTCCTTCCGAATGTTACGAATTATTGGAATTTTTGTGGCAGTTGTTATTTTGTTGATTAAAGCTTGTGTTTCCAAGCACGAAACCGGTTCATTGTATCGTTCCTGTTGAATGAATACAGATATTTTGAATAATTAATTTGATTTCACTTTTAAGTGGTTAAATTAATTTTGTCTTACTCTTATAAAATTAATAATTTCTTGAAAGAAAAGAAAGAAAGAAAAAGACTTCTTTTAGCGGCTTTTAAAAACTGCTTTGTACAAATTGCAAATTTTTTTCGTTAAATTGCTGGATTCAAGGAATAAATACATGTTTAACGTGCAAAAGGTTTTCAAGAACAATGCTAGGTATATTAGCTTTGTAACAACAAATCAAATGAAAATTTTAAAAACTAATATCTGTCAATTTAAGTTCGGTAAAAGGAAGGGAAAGAAATGTTTGAATTAAAAAAAATCGTTTTCTCTTTTCGATAGCAATGCTTTTTCCTCTATTCTTGAAATCTTTTTTTCAATATCGGCAAATTATTGTAATAAAATCTATCAATCACATTTTCTCGGAATGATTCGCCGTTCAACCTTCGCTCATAAATATATTCATGTGTTACTTTTTTTTTTTCTTTCGCTTCGATCTTATTCAGAGAAATAGGTCGGTGACGAAGTACGGCATAAAATAAGATAACCTTCAAGTGGTTGAATACCTGAAAAGGCATTTCTCCCGATTACTAACCTGGTGCATTGTTTTAAGCTCACGTGATCTTTTTGTTGTATTATCTGTTGATCAGCGTGATTCCTTTGTTCCATGCTACTTTACTGTTTTAACGAAATGCTTTAACTGATGGCTCTATTTTTCTTATAATTTAAGTTGCGACTTCCTTATTTCATTAAAAATGTGTGTGTTTTTTTATAGACTTTAAGTCTTAGTGTACTTGGATATGTAGAAGAAGAGAAGTGCTGTCATTCTTTATATTTTGAGGACTGTTCTGTTTGTCAATGATACTCTTTATTTTCAAATCAAATTCTTGATTGGCGGAGAATTACAGCGTAAAATAACAAGAAAATATTATTGAAAGCATGCGTAATAGTAAAATTAGTAATTCTCGATTTTTGTTGTTTCTGTTAAAATTCTCCAACGAAAATTTATGTACTTTTTTTTCTTGCAAATCGAATTAAGCTGTTACCTCTTGCAATTTCAGATGAATTAGAAAGCCTCACTTATTTTTAATATAGTACCTAAAATTGTGGAAACATTTTGGAAAAAATATATTTTAGAGATTTATTGGCTCATAACAGTAATAGTAATTTCAGTAATATCATAAAGCCATTTATATGATTTTTATAATAATTTAACCAAGAATGTAATTTATTCAATTATGTACGATTATCATTAATTTTAGGTTAAAAAAAGTAAAAAATGTTATAGCGAAATAATCATAAGGAAAAAGCACGACTTACTTGATAAGACAGCTTTTTTTCATTTGAATGTAGATATTGAAATTGTATGTTTAGATAGCCAGTAAGGTGTTATTAGTAAAATTCAACAATCGACTTCATATTTTGAAGCTGAGGCGAGGTCCTGTTGTACGTGTTTTTTCCGAATGTGCTATCAAGTTGGTTAATTTTTTGTATTCTTCCATTTTGTAATTTATCAAAATGTAAAAAAAAGTGGGTTAAAGTATTTAACCATCCAAAAAAAAAAAAAAAAAAACAACAATGCGAGTAAAAAAAAATTTCATTATTAAATAGCTTTGGCGCAAAATACGCAGAGAGAAAAATGGGAAAAAATTCTGATTGCATTATATCTATTGATAAATACACAGTTGATTTGGGCCTTTTGCTACTGTACAACTCCAGTTTGATCTGGAGTTGTATACTTGCAAAAAGCGTGAGCGGAATTTTTTAAATTAGAATGCCTCATTTTCTAATAGAAATGTGATCTTTCTCATTTAACAGAGTTCATTTCCACGTCATGCTACCACTGTAAGTAAAAATTGATCACGGAAGGCTACCCACCTATAAAACTCTATTAATTAAAACAATAACTCGATATAGTGTCAAAATATTTGTGGAACTAATAGTATTGGTAAACTCTGTGGAACGCCGTTGCATAATAGTTAGTTAATTATTAACTACCATAACTGAGGATTTGTATAAATCATTATTATTAAGTTTTCTTTATCTTCATTATTATGATATTTCAATACAATTATTTATTATAAAAATTATTTAATTGAATTTTTGATTATTTTTTTTAAATATAGCATATAACTTTATAGTATTTTTCTTAATAAAATTGCTGTAAAAAACCGTCAAACCTGAAGAATGCTCTTTTTTTCCCAAAAGTTTTTTGCAATTTTGACTACTATTGTGTTTTCTGTATATAGATAATTAGTTACTGAAAAAAAAACTGATTGTTTAAACAGTTCGTACCAAATTTGATATATATTTTTTCGTACATTTATTTGTAAAGCATGCAATTATAAAATTCATAGGTTGTAAAGATACAACTTTTTATATAATTGTTTGTTTAGGCTAGCAAGTATTAATCTTTTCTACAAATAGTATTACTAATTATTGAAACGATCAATATTCTTCAGTTTTTGAAATGTGTAGAGTCAACACTACAATCTTGTGTTTGCATTTTAACGACGGTATAGAAATGCTCAATTAATTGAATTATCAGAAGTTTCCGTTCCGCATGTTTCGATAATAATCACCGCAGATTTGTTTTATCTGTTCGGATTATTTTTTGTTTTTGTTTCAACAGTTGTTCTAAACAGAATATGTTAAAAACGATCTTTTTGAAAATTTCCTATGTAAAGGAAATGTTTAATTGAAAGTCTGTAAATGATATGTTATGAGTTAGATTTTTTTTTTGTATAAAATTCCTTTCTATAATGTTTAATTCTGCGGAATGATATGGAATAAATCTTTCATAACTTTTTATAAATAGTTTTTGTCAAAGATTTTAAATCTATATGACAGTTTTCATGCATTGCCATCATAAATTATTCAAGAAATCATAATACTGAAACGCATCTACATGCAGGCTTGTTTTTTAAAAAATAATTTTTAAATGTGACTGGAAATTCACTTTTTCTTTGTTCTTTTGTCTCCCTTCCCCAAATGACTTCTACTAATGAAATTACAACGCAATTTCGCTTTCTCTCTTTCAAAAACAAACGTTAGGATAAAAGTGAACAATAAGAAAAATAATTTTGCTATATCTAGGAAAAAATTTGCATCGGGAGAGGAATCATTAGATATTGCGAAAATTGAGTCTACTTTTATTTTCAGCGAAATAGAATTTAAATATGAAATTTTGTAATCGCCCAAAACCGTCAATGCATAAAATATTTATTCCGAGATTTTAATTAATCTTCTTTTTTTTTTTTTTCCTCCTCCATTAAGCGAGATGAAGAAATAAAGTTTGGCACACAATTTTATTTCCAAAATTGTGGATCTGGAAAAAAAATTGAGACACCAGTTTGACTATCTCTTTGTATATATTAAAGCGCTAACTCAGTAACGTAACTGTAGATATGTAAATAAGTTGCTATATAGTATATAGTTGCTAAAATTATATTAATTTTTAATCATACTAATTTTACTAATACTAACACTCATTCTCAATACATTTTCTATTCTCTTCGTTTACACTCGAAACTAAATCATTAAACATACCACATTTTATAAGACAGTTCAGGAGAACACAGTTGTTTTTATTTTTAGTATTTATTTAGACTGTAGGAAAGGTTATTTGAATTTCTTGTTATATAGACCTTTTCAAATTACGTGCTTATCGTCAGTTTTATGAATTCAGTCATTTTTAAAACTTTTATACCTCTTCAGTTATTAAAAAGTGAATTATGTTTATCTTATTCGATATTCTGTTTTTTTGTGTTATCGATAATTATTTGAGTAGTAATAAAATATTAACTTATGTTTCTTTTTTTTTAAATAGCGAGTTTCTTTTTTCTTTAGATATTTTTTTTCCTAGTCCGTTTTATGTAGTATTTTCGAATTAATTCGAAAGGAATCGTCTGAAAAAAATTAAGCCTAACGGTATCTACTGAAAAATTGTTTTTACGTTGTTTTAATTCAATTGTAAGTCAGTTTTTCATTAAAATTTTAATGGATATAAACACTTTATATTTTATTAATATTTATTGCTCTGTATTTTTGATATATAACTTTAAAGTATAAATAGTTTTGAACACTTAAGTAAATGATTTTTACTTAGTGTTTGAACAGAAAAATATTTTCCCTTTATTTTCTAACGTACAATTTGTTATTAAAATATATTTTATATTAATTTATTATTAGTAATTTTTATAATGAACACTTGAAATCGCTGATTTCTCAAGTTCATTATCGTGAGGTCACGCAAATGGAATTAATTTAGATAATGATGTCGTGTCCGCGTTACCACAGAAAGGAGATGCAGTAGCTTTTGAGGGTAAAGATCCCTGAGCACCCGAGGACAGAAGTCTGACTTCTAGCTCATATGAAGATGACACACACACATTCGCTTGCACAACCCCTTTTTACAGGGGGGCACATTCACACACCTCACAGATAAAACACAGATGAAGAACAACAATGCCCGAGCTGGAATTCGAACCCGGGACGCCCAGATCACGGGGAAGATGCGCTACCCCTATGCCAGGACGCCGTTATTAATTTAGATAAATTATCCTTTTGATTGATAATTGAGATCTGTAAATATTAAAATAGTGTCTTCTCATACTGAATACAAAAGCTAGATACTAACTAGCACTTAAGAAACAGAGTAAAAAAATTCACTGCAAATTTCATCCTTAGAAACATGAAAAATTTGATTTAAGTAAACATGAATATAAATATGAATGAAATACTATTAAAAGTTAATTTCGAATTTTAGCTACTGAACCAGTCATGAATTGTTTTATCCTCAATCAGCCACTAAACTAAATTCAAATGAAATTCAGCTGTTTTGTGGAAAAATCGGAATATAAAAAATATTGTGATCAGAATCATTAGTAAACTGGATTGTGAAATTTTTATTTACATAAATTAAAATTTTCAGATGGGTGTGACGTAACCCAAAGGCGTGATTTGTATTCAAGATTGAATTCAAATTTGTTTGTCAATTTTTGTTTGACTCTTAACGGAATTCCGATTTTCACCGGAATTATAATTTGCAGATTTTAGGTACTTTTTCCTTTATTCATTAACTGTCACAGCTCAAGCCTGCTATTTCGATCACATATCTAATTAGATGATCCCTATCTCTTAATTACATTAGAGGCTCAGTGTGACAGTGAACGTGTTAGAATCAGTGCTATTAAAATAATAATTTTTCTGCTTATAATTTGAGTGAGTCTGAAGATTTTACAGTCTACTATTAGCTATCAGTTTACTTTTTTTTTGTAGGATGCATTTGCGCAAATAATAAAATTATTAGCATTACGTTTTTAATAAGCGATGGCACGATATATTTATAAACTGAAGATTTTTCATGATGTCATTAATTTTACTGATTTTCTTTTGAAATAAAATGTTTGTATTGCTATAAATGAAATCAAAATTGTCTGCTGAAAAATATCGTTTTTATAAAATGGCTGATATCTTTAATGTCATGTTTGGTATTGAAGCTTTTGATGGAACAGAGAGACGAGGGGGGAGGGTAACCTTAATAAAACTGAAAATACATTGTTGTCAGTGTATCTTTTGTTTGTGCTTTATTAATAACTGTTGATTAATTTTTTCTTTTCGAAGTAAGCATTCTTAAATTGTTCTATCCCCCTCCCCCCATAAAACCTTTTACATTTAAATTTTACACTTTTAAGTATTTTTTTTAGTAAAGAATAATAATATTACTCCCACTTTTCTAAGAATTAAGATTCTGAAAGCATATTTTCGATATCACGATCATGCCTTAAACAAAACATTTCATTATTGAATTATTCAATGAACGTATTTTAGTGAAAGTGAGAATAATTTTCACTAATAGTACATGAAATCAGAAAATATGCATATTATTAAGAATACAATATTTTAATTTTTGAGTACTTTTTCTGAAGTAAAGCAGGGGAAAATGAATAATTGAAATAAATGAACAAACCTAGTTTTTCTCGGAACTGACCCTGACCGAATGGCAATTATTAAAAACATTATTACTGGAATCGCTTGGAAATGGACAACGTAATTGATGAATCATGTTCAGTGAATTCTTTAGTAGTCAATATTACGCTTTTGTTACCAATGTTAATGCAATTCAACTTTCAACTGTCTAGACATATTATCTACTTGGCAATTGACTGTTTAGTTTATTGTTGTTTCGGACGATAATGCTATTACACATCATTCCTAAAATTTTGAATTGCTATTTTTCTTTCTTAATATAAATTAGATACAACTATGCGATTAAGAACTAAATCTTAATTGTATATTTTGAAATGTAGTGTTTTCGCCAGATATGTATATATATTTTAAATTCTAAATACTCTTTTAAATTTTAAAGTTGATTATTTAAGAGATTACAATTGGCTCTGTTTACCTTGGTAAACTAGGCAAATTCGAATACAATTTCAAATAATGAAGTCATGAAAAAATTATTTATTTCCACTTGCGTTACTACATCGAAAGTTTTAATATGTTAGTGATGCCTATTTGGCAAGTATTATACAGATTGAACTTGGATTATTTGTATTTCTTTATCTTACTGTAACAACTGTACATATGCATATCATAATATTTGACTTTTAGTAAATGTTTGGGTAATCGTTGATCATATTTTATCTTAAAAATTTCTATTTAAACTATTTTTACGTTATCATTTTATACGTTCCTTTAATTAACAATCCAACTACAGAATTTTTATTTTATTTTTTAGATGCGCCTCTGAAAATGAGGCAACTTTATGATTTATCTCTAATTTATTAATAATATAAGATAATCCGTAGAAATTATGACATATATTGCGGAAAAGTTGAAATATGTTTATAATGTGCACTTCCATGTCATGCACTTCATAAATTACTAAACTTCGGGTAGAGCTTAACAAATCGAATTTGATGTAATATTTCATAAACTAATCAATAGGATGAACCTTCCCCTATCGCTTTTGGATCATTAATGAAACCATTCATTTTCGGATCGGCTAGCGGCGAAATGTAAGTACTAAATGTCCTTAGAAAGAAAGGAAACGAATGACATCCCTTCTGAATGATGTTATGTTAATTGTTTCCACGTATCCAAACACTATAAAAAGAGTGCCGTGAATTTAAATAGTTTTTATTTTAAATAAGAAATTTCTGTATGCGAAATATAGATTGCTGGTGCATGAAAACGAAATTTTCTGAAAATGTGTAAACTGTTTTTACATTTCATATTCAAGGCTATTTAATTTGATGCAATGAATGCTAATTTTTGTACCTTTCCGCTTTCGATTTGAATCGTCTCTGATTGTAATATGCTATCAATAGTCGTAATTTTTTTCTTCATATTTTATTTTTCGCTCGTCGATTTTCATCACTCACGACTTAATTCTGATCATTATTCATAATATTATTGCAAGAAATTTTGTTTTTAGGATTCTTTATTTGGAATCTGCTGTAAGGAGTGAAATAATTTTCGGAGACTTAAGAGTGGTCGTTAACTATTTGAACATTGGCTGTGATGTCTTCAATTTATGGAAAGCACCGTCTTTAATAATTAAGCATTGATCCATAAATTGCAAAAAAAAAAAAAAAAAAAAAAAAAATCTGTAAAATATATTGCATGCTAATATGAAGCATCATTCATTAATTCTATTTTGATTACTTTTTGTCTGTCTTTCGATATGTTTTTGAAAAGAATAATCTCAACTCTGAAACAACCGTTAAATTAACTAATAAAAATTTAAGTGGTATATACTATGCAGGTTAGTGATGAGTAGTTTCTTAAGAGTTAGATATACAAAAGGATATTTGCCTTATATGGCCAAATTTAAATTGCAACGTCATAGAAACGAAATTATTCGTGCATCTTAAAACAATTAGACAATTTTCATGTATCTCACTGCAAAATTTAAATAAATGCATAGAATTTCGACATTCATTTTTATGATAATTTTTCGTATGTGAATTTTGTTTGTTGGATTACGATCATTTTTCATATGTAGGTTATATCTAAGATATTTCTTTTCTGTTGATTACAACAAACATTGTGGAATGAATTAGTTGTTTAATTTAGACTTATATTTGCTTCGTTACTTGTAATGAAATCGATGAATCAAGATTACTGTATTATTGTACGATGATTTTTTATAAATTGAAATATCTTATCTAGTATAAGACCGTACAATCATAAACATACACCATACAAGTTCTTAATTTAGATCGGCTTACATAAAATGAGAGAGAACTGAAAATATTATTTACAGTTCATATATTTTATTTCTGTAGAAATTTATAGTTTCTTTCTAGTGAATTATATCGATTTTTTACCCGCAAAGACAAGTGCTTTTTGTACCTATTAAAAGACGCGTATTGGGGATAGTTTTTTTTCTGTACAAAATAAAATATTTTTGCTGCAGAGAACGTTAATTGTACAAAAGCATAATATATAAAGTATTAGTTTTCACATAAATATCATATTTAATTTTTTCCATTTAAAAGCATTTGAAGCTTGGTAGTTTTTAAATAGTTTTAAGATAGCTTAAAAACGCTTAGCTTAAGACGCTTTAAAAACTGAAAAATTGCAAATCAAATTATTATTTATTGATAGCAGAAAAAAATTTATTTTCAAATTGGAAGTGACACTAATTGCGATCTTTTTCTAAGAAGATAATTATATAAAAAAATGGGTTAATTTTCCAAAATGCCTGAGATAAACTTTCAAATGACTAAGAGCAGCTACTGTGCAGTTGAAGTTTTCCCCATGGAAAAACGATTTTCTGTTATATATTTAAAGCCGTGGGCCTTTGTGATCCAGTACGCATCTCTCGGGTTAAATATTCCCGTTGTAACTTTTTTCGAAAGTACCTAGCTAGAGAAAGAGATACAATTAGAAATTGTACTTATTCCCCATTTCAGAACTGCTAGCCGCAGAGATAGATGCATTGGACTTAATTCAACAGATTTAAGAAATGATGTACATGTTATTAATGGCTACATCCATTAATAACATGTACACAGTTGTATGCTAAACCTGTTCTAAAGAATTATGTTATAATGCTTTTATATCGAAATACATTATGCATATTCTTGGCCAGTTTTGAATTCCTTCATATTGCATGGACAAACTTGAAATGTCCGGCCTTTTATTCTGAACATGCACTTTCCACTCCCTACAATGGAAAAACTGATGTGTTAGACAGATGTACGAAGAATTCTGCTTTAAAAAAACTCCTTGTATCAACAGTCAATATTTTTTTTAAAACTATCATTTCTGACAGAAACCAATTTTTCGAATTCGTTCCATAGCAGGCACAGCTACTTTGTAGCCAACTTCTTATGGCTATGATGATAAAGAAAAACCAGTGCAGCTGCTCCTATGTATATATACACAACTTTCATCCCTAGCTAGGGAAATATCATGCCGCTCCCTCTCTTGAATATTTCTTTTTTCTCCACAGTTCCGCTTAGGAAATCCTAACACTACAGATAAAAAGTCGCAGCTGTGCTTAGATGATAAAGAGAGCACCATCGAACGACCGCTGATCGATTAGCCACGTCAGGGGAGAAACGAATTCCTTCCATCGAGTACTCTTGTCTGGTTAGTGAGGGAGAGCGAGGATGTTTAGTTTCCTTTTGTTATTTTGTTGGAGGATTTTTTTTTCCTTTCTTTCTTTCTACTTTCTTCAAACTGTCTACTGGCGGATTCTGTTCTGTTGGGTTTTTTCCCCTATTGCATCTTTTTTTTTTATTTTTATTTTTTTCGTGGCTTTTAGTATTTATAATCTTAAGTCTAGGAACGGTTTAAACGCTCTTAAGTTGATGGGTCGAAGAAAAAAAAAGTTCCTGGTTTGAATCGCTTTTCGGAAGCTCTTTAAGATTTGTAACAGATGTGTCTATGTGCATTAGTGAAATTTCGGTTGAGAAAGGGCAAGAGTCGAGAATCATACGCTCTGCTCTATGTTTATTGTTTAAACTTAGTTATAAAAACAAAATACAAGATTCTAAAAAAACTTGTTCGCATAATGAGATAATTGTAAAATGGCTGCTATCCACTAACATGGTTTTTTTTGTTTTTGATGTTTTAAAGATAATGTTTTATTCGCACATATAACAAAAATGTATAAAATCACTTAAAGCAGGATTTCTGAAACTTGCGGCCCTCTCTCATTCTTTTTTTTTTTAAGAGGGAAAATTTTTCCGTTTTCTTGAAATTGGAAAATAAATGAAAAATAGTTTGTTTTCAGCTACCAATATTTTCCCAGTCACCCTATGGGGTAATTTAGAAAGTTTTTTTTTATTAAATAATGCTCACCGTCTTTTTTTTTTTTTTTAGTGTGTGTGTGTTTGTTCAACCGTACTGTTTTATTTTTTAATTTAATACTATTTAGCATCAATGAGTTTAAGTGATAATTAGTTTGTGCGATTTTTGTAATTCATTAATACTCTTATATGGTTTTGAAGACGTGCAGAAGTGAATTTTTCCAGTTTACAGAAATGGAGAGATAACACACACCTTGCTCGTTTAATTTCCCTGTAAATAAATTGGCATCCTGTGCGTTTTCGAAATTTAATGAGCCGTTCCTAGGTGATTAAATTACGCACGATCTCATCGTACTATGATTCATTCGTTCATGAATAATTATGGGCAATGTATAGGTCAAAAGTTGACCTCGTTGGCGACGTAAAGAGTTATTTTTTTCTTATTGTTTTTTGTTAGCAGTTTATGAATTTTTTTAATTAAAAATCTTTTGGATTTTTTTTAAATTTGTACATGGGTATAAAAAATTGATAATTGAATGTTTTATATCGTAAGTATATGAAGTTTCGAATGTAATTGTATTTAAGAATTCGGACACAATATTTTAAGCTGCTTTCATCAATGAACCGAATCTGATGAAATTTTGGTTTTCTTTCTTTTAATGTTTTTGCTTATATGAGAGAAATAGAACACGATATCGAAATTAACGTTTTTTGTTGCTATAAATGCTGAAGTACTCATTTTTTTCCGTGAATGGTTTTAAATGTAGCTGTATTAATTAAAAATTAAAAAAAGTGGTTTTACTCAATATATTCCTCTTATTTAAAATCAAAGGTTGTTTTAATAAACAATTTCAGGATCCTAAGTTTAAGAAAACATGAAAAATAATGGGAACATTCTCCTAAGAGAAATTGATCCTACTATAATGCAGTTAAGTTGTGGTTGCAACTGAGATGCGTGGATACATGGGACGGATATCTTCACACCGTAGAAGATTTTTCTGCAGTTATCTTGTATCTTTTGTGAATTTGATCGGCAATAGTCTGTCTGCATTAGATTCTTTTAATTTTCACACAAATACTCTTTTCTCGTATAAACATCGAGTATTTGTATAGAGTATGTGATTGCTTTTTATTGAAAAGATGCTATTATGAATTTTACAAAAGTATCTCAAAAAAAATTCATGCATCTGTAACGCATCTATACATCTATGAACGTAAATGATGTCATGCATGAAATTTTAAATGTAAATGTAGAATTTTGTCAGCTGTCGGAAGTTATAATGGTTCTTATTCATGGATACAATGTTCTTTTCATATTTTTGACTTAAAACAATTGCTCATTCAATCTTCATTATCACAGCTACTCTTGACAAACTGATAATGCATGTGTGACATTGGAATTTTTTGTGTGAACTTATCAGCAATTATCTGGGAAGCGCAATATGTATGAAAAGTAGATAGGTTAATTGTTTTTTTTGTTTTTTTTTAAAAAATACCATGACTTGGTGTTTTCACTGAGCTTACAACTCAAAAGAAAAGTGTTATGCCATGCGCTCCAGAGAAATTGGTAAACCCACCAGATTGGAAAAATTGCTATCGAGACATGAAGACTTATTTTTGACTTATTCCGTATGTTAAGATGAAGATATAGTATGAAACCATCAAACACTTACACAAAACAATGTTTGTTGCTCAGAATCAGTTACTTTCGTCGATGTAAGATAAATTGTTATTTATTATTATTATTTTGCTTAACTTCCTTTTTGATAGGTTTTTATCCACATCGCTCTGCACAATAATAATCAGCAATTCGATAACTTTTCATAGCTGACGAAATTCCGCATTGTCATAATTTAACTTTTAATACCTTAAATTAATTGTTCGTGTATAATCATTAAAAGCATAAAGAAGTGTTTTTGTGGTGGAGGGGCAATCTTACAATATTGAAATTTTGGCTTGATGTTTTTTTTTTTTATTTTAATTCGTGGAATGTAATTAATTATTGTGGATTTATAAATGTATATACAGAGGCAGGTGTTCGCATTTGTTTCGGCATTTAATAACCATTTTATTGTTGCAACATATTCTTTATTGCTCGATTAAAACTGTTTACCTTAGATAACACTTCATGTCCACCCGAGCATTCTTAGTGAAATAAATTTCGTGTTACTGCTACATTACCGTGCTTTCTACTTTCGTATTAATGCAACCATGACTGAGAACCTGTTTTTAATCAGTCTTATTCTCTTATCACGATTCTCATAACCGTTTAATTGTGCTTCTCTTAATAATAATTTTCATTACATTTAATCATGCGTTGGGTGACTAATAAAATGCTTTGTTGCTTCAGAGAAGTTGAATATCTCATTACAGTTGTGAATATTTTCTGGCATTCTTGAACCGGTTGTATTTATTGGGAGCACGATCGCACTCCCTTTTCTGCAACTTAATCGGTGAGCTGTGTATTATTAGGGATTCCATTCTCTTGTCAACGCCGCCTTCTCCAACACATCCTGCGGAACGCCAATTAAAATACCTGTTTGCCCCTGCCTTCCTATCTTGATGTCTTTCTGCCCT
Organism: Argiope aurantia; assembly: GCA_026543865.1. NCBI lineage: Eukaryota > Metazoa > Arthropoda > Arachnida > Araneae > Araneidae > Argiope > Argiope aurantia. The sequence continues at coordinate 455,733 of JAPMOR010023450.1, read as the reverse complement.
TTTGGTACAATAGTGTCTTGCATGAATCTGTTTGGAAGCCGGATTCTCCCCTTTCTTTTCTTTTCAATTATTTTATTTATTTATTATTATTATTTACAGTACGTTTCTTTCATTGGAGCTATTACTTTTAGATTCATTATATAATTTTTTTTTCGATGTTATTTTCCTAGAAGAGTTGTTCTAATGTGGCCAAAGAAATGATTTTACTGCAGGTTTATAACCTGTCTTACGATTCAAATATGCGATTCTGTAAGTTTGTCACGAAGATTGCAATTTTTTAATCATAATTTTTAATATTATTTTTAAACCTGAAAAATTTTCAGATTTATATGTTGAAAATATTACAGTTCGGAGTATTGTTATTGCTTTTGCTGTAATTATTATTATTCGCTTGCATATTTAGTTTTTTTTTCTCGTATACGATGTATACAAAAAGCTTAGTATTATCATTAAAAAAAAGAAGAAAAGAAAAATCGAAATCGCGATTTCCGATTTTAACGAGTCCGAAAAACAGATTGCTGAAATGATATCTGTCTATGAACATGATAATTCAATTCACGCTTTGAAGTAGAATAAATGAAATTATTATGTGGCCTTTACAACAAATTTGTAGATTTCTTTCATGATTTGAACGAAATCCTTTATAGGAAACCTTTAAATCACTCCGAATGCAGGTGAAGCAATAACAACAAAACTGAAAGAGCCAATTAGATGAATTTTATACACTATTAAGCACCTAAAGAGTAGATGCATAATTAAATATTGAACCAAATCTGACAAGTGATTGGCCTCTGTCAGCCTATACTTTCGCATGCCTCCTAATGCGACACCTAAAAAAAAATCAACAACTTGAATTTAAATCTAGAACTCGGCTCTAGGCTTTGAAATGTAGATATTTTTATTCAATTTTGTTTAAAATCCGTCAAAAGGTTGATCATTTATTGTCTTGTGCATACTCATGCATGTTAACGTGCTGGCCGACGCGCTCTGTAAAACGCTTTGACTTAGATAAATGCGGGTATGTGTGTATTAAAATTGCTGGTCTGTGTTGTATTTGTTTTATTCGGTCAAAAAAGGGGAAGAGGCTTCCAAAAAATACACACTCGTTTCATTTTTATATTACGAAGTACAAAACTCGCATTGTGTGAATCTGAAAATAAAAATCTGAGCTCTCGTGGCTTACTTGACTTTGCTTATTGTTCAAAATTGAATATGGGAAGATTATATATTTGGGAGTATGCGAGAAAGTTTCAGGAAAATCACTCGCGCTAGTTATTATGTTGAAAGTGAAGTTTTATTTAAAGTTAAAATTCTATTTAATATTATTACCTTTTCTACGCTTATCTTCCCGAAGTTTCTGTAATGTAATGTGTATTTCACTTGCTTTCGAGATACATTTTCATTTTGCTAATAGTTGAGCTTTCATTGTATATTTGTGTTACTTATTCTTTGTTTTTTTAAAAATTAAATGTGTGCAATCGATGCCCTTTGTAACATACCTATTATTTATCTACAAAAGAGGATTTTAAAGTCTATAGATGTTTGACGAACTGTTAAAAAAAATGCATATTTTTCTCATGTTATTTATTTCTTTCATGAATAATTTTAGCAATGATTAGCTGATATTTCTTATATACATTCGAATGTAAGTTATTATGTAAATTAGAGGATTTTGGATTTGATCATTCATTCATTATTCATCAGGATTTATGAACACTAAATTTACCGCAATTTAGAATGAAGCTGCATTTTGGGTATCGCCATGATTTTAGTTTTATCTGTTGATGTTATGGAACATTTACATTTTGTATTGATATTTATGAAATTTTTCTCTTAAGGATTTCATTACATTATCTTTTTTTAATGTTTTCTTCTAATAATCAAGCCATTTTAAATATCTTTTGTAAAAACAAAGTATAAATGTGCAATTTTTCTCTATTCTGTGAAATGTTTCTTTACCTTGGCGATGGGTACTCGTTCCGGGTTGTTGGCGCAGAATAAAAAGCGCTGAAGTGCTGTTTGAAATGGGTCAATGATTTGCTTAATCCATTGTTAGAATCCCGGTGCGGTGGTGTGTGAAACATATATCTGCCGACCATTAATAGAGGGGGAGGGGAAACTCGCCTGCTTTATTGTGAGCAAAAGAAATAAAAAATTTCTCTGAATGACTGTTTTATACCATGCCGTTGAGTAATCCGTCAATTATTACATTTCTTTTGTGAACGATTAAGTTTTGGAGTACTTTGTTATCATTTAACAAACTGCCTGCCCATTTAGTGCCAGTGTACATATATTGTTCAATTGATAGCAATTGTTTTTTATAGAGTGTAGTTAAAGTCCGCAGAGAGTTTTTTTTTTTCTTTCTTTTGTTTTAATGTTCTTCATATGAAAAAGTTGTGAAACATTTCTCTAAATAAAATAGTTTTGATAAGAAATTTAATATTTAGGAACCGCCCTTTTGAAGTTATAAGGAGTAAGATTATGTCTGTAAACTATTATGTGTTATTCTAGGAAATTATTTTTATTTATTATAATAGTTATTATATGGATGCTGTCCACTTCGAAGTAGTGTAACTCATTCTTGAATGAATTTTGGTCTTAAACGTTTCAGTTTTTTCTAGAATTTTCGGATTTTACCTATTTTTAAATATTAATCAAGATTTTATTGCAGTTTTTATCTGCATTCTAATTAGGAAAGGGAGCAAATTATATCTCTTACTATAAACTTGTTGCTTATTTCTATAATATTTAGTTGAAGGATTTTTTTTAAAAAAAAGTTGATGTATTTCGTCAACGCTTTTTCAGTATTAAGTGATTAATTTGATGGTTTGAACATAGATTCTATGTGTTATATGTTTGTTCTCGAATTCTGTAATTTAGAAGCCATTTCCTTTGAATGTGAGTGATAAAGCATAATAAAAATAAAAGCAAACGTCCACAGATTTATTATATAGGTTTTATTTGTGTTTTAAAATTTTCAGGTCAAAAACTTTGTTATAACGCTCATCTGTTTATTTTTATCAGATGTACGCAAACATCCACTTATTTGTACTGAGTCGACTTAAATGGTTCATACCTGAAAAGAATGTTATTAAAGTGTATTTGTTCATTCGTGCCTTCATATCTGACCGTTATTGACTACTCGCGAGTTAGCTCATGTTTTCAAAATTTTCATATTTAATTATGAAAACAGCCGACTTCTGCATAAACACCCTTTCAATAACGTTTTATAGTAAAGTTGCTGAAAATTTTAATCAAATCGATATTACAGAGAGCGAGGAAGCCTGCCTTTTATGCCAAACGTTGCTCTAGTAACCTGAACAAAATATTCAAATGTAGCAATAAAAACAACCTGTTTGGGTATAGAATCTTCGCTTTTATTTATTTATTTTCTAATGCAGGTCACAGTCATTACAGGAATAGCATCACATTTTTTTCAAACTGAAGTTTATAAGAAATTTTGTTTATTGATTTCACGTGATTTTTGCATATAATTTTTATGATTTCCAGTGATTAATTTAATTTTTTTTTAAAGTTGGCATCGCATTTTTTTTTATTCATTTGTTATATACATTTTTAATAAATTTTAATTTTATGTCTTCCTCACGTAAAAGATCTATTTTTGACAACTAACTAACTACATTAATTATAACATCAGTCACATAGTTATAAGATGTTGGTTAATTTTCTGAAAAAATTTATTGAATCATTTATTTATTTATTTTAATTTCTAACTACTTACCTACTTTTTTTTTAAACGAAATCTGTTAATTGATACTTGCTGATGCAAGGTTTTTATTACTTATTTTGCAATAAATTATGTAAAACTTTGTTGCAACAACATATTTATTGTAACAACTATGTAGCTTATGAATAACTAAGATGAAACGAAGCATCTATCACAAGTCGCGTGCATCTTATATTTTAATTCGTGAACTAAATTCAGAATTACCAAGTCTCGCCATCCGTAAATATAACAATTGGTGTAGATATGCAGATTCAGAGAAAGAATAAACAGAAATTTATTTCGCTTCACGAGTAGAAATCGAATGCACAAGTCCCTAGCAATATTATCTCGCTCTCTACTTTCTTTTTCCGAAACGTGTATTGAAATTCAAATCCTTTCAAATTCAATTTACTGTTCTGAAAAGATTTATAAATTGGACGGCTGAAAGTACTTAGAAGAGAGGGAAAATTCTTCGGTTTTCACCATCGATCTGCACCCTTGAAAATTACTCACGTTGTGGAGGTGAGAGTGAGAAATGGTAAAGGGCTTTGATATGGTGAATGAATATTGCATGTTTCCTTCCTATTTGCATTGATCGGAATGACTGATAAAGCAGCTTTCCATAATTTAGATGGTTGCGGTAACTGCCAAAAGGAATCATTGATTCTCCTCCTAAAATCCAAAAAAAACTTGGAAAGAAGACGAGCGATGTTTTAAATTTTTGAATTAGTTTTTTTAAAATAAACTTGTTTTTGATATCGGTATACTGATACATGCTTATAAGCTCACATGAAAATTTTTGACGTAAATGTTTCTGTAATTTTTTTAAAGTTTTTATTCAGATTTGTATTTAAAAAAATGTACTGTAAGATGGCTATAATTCTCTCATATACATTTTGCTAAAAGTCTTTCAGGGAGTATATTAATATGTAGTAGGTATATTCATCATTATATTTTAAAATGCTATCTAGTAACATAATTTTAATGTGAATTTTGAAATCATTGAAAGAAAGTAGATTTTGGTAATTAGAAGTAGAATTGTATCTTATTATTAATAATGAATAACTGAAATAATGCAATTGAAGTTTGAATATAATTTATTGAAAATTTGTTGTATGATTGATATTAGAAAAGTCTTATAAAAATATTTCTATTGTTTAGAAATATTAATTATTATAAATTTTCTTTCTTTTCCTTTTAGAAATATTTTAGTTCCAATATTTTAGTTTCCATGTTGTTTAACATGGAGTTTAATAATGTAAATTTTCATATATTTAGCTGAAAGTTAAGAAATTGAAGCATTAATTGAAGAATAAGAAGAAATTGAAGAAAGTTATTGAAACCCTTTATTCTGTTTTTCTTTCAGGAACCGGATTTCATTTTTAACTGCGTCATTGAATTTTTTGATAGAATTTGGACTATGCGGAGTTGATATTGAAGCAGTAATTTTGGGAATGTGCACTCCTTGTTTGTGGTGGCGCGACAACGGAGGCCAATGAAAGACAACTCGCTGGATGGCCACCGTGGAAAGGTGGCTCTATCCGACACCACGAGGAATGCCACTCAGATCAGCTCCTCTGGGAATAACACGGTTGGCAGCAATCTTAAGTGTGAACTGAAGAGTCCTCCAGCCACAACGGGTACACCATCTACAGTTTCAGCTACCGACGGCAACACAGCTACTAATTTTGATGACGATTACAATGAGTGGGATGTGGGTATTGGAGATTTGATTATTGATTTAGACGCTGATATTGAAAAGACAAACGAGCGAAACGGTGGTGGTAACACTCAACAGGGTATACCTTCTCAGCACGGGCATCATCATCATCACCACCATCATCATCATCACCATCATCATAGTCATCATAACCATCACCAAAACGGCTCTGCCTCCAGTCCTGGAAGCAGTTCATCTACAGGTAATTCAAGTGTTATTGACTCTCCAAACTCTTCCAGTTCTACAACTGCTTTTAACTTTTTGGGAGGCCAGACTTCCTGCAATAATAACTTGGCGACAGCCATGTCAAATTCTAAATCTCCTCGCATAGCATCAAACAGTGGTGCTGGGAGCAACAACGCTGGAACTGCAGCTGGTACTGGAGTTATATCAACTTCTGGCGGAAGTAATAACGGTGCTAATTCAGGTGGATCTGGAACATTTGAGCACCAAGCTACTGTTGACAAAGGTTTGAAAATGAAAATTAAACGCAAGACTGTTGGGAGCAAATATTCTGAGGCAAAGCATGAAATTGTACAGTCAGATACCAAATCGTCTAATGCACCGTCTCACCCGCTCTCAGAAAATGTAAATGCTGTGAATAATAATAACTGCCCTGGCTCTGCTTCTGCATCCAGTTCTCCTGCAACAACTTCAGACACTCCAAAATCAAAGCATTCTTCGAGTAAAGGTCGAAATGGTAGTCATCGTGAGAAAAAGGAAAAGAATAGAGACAAGGACAAAAGTTCCAATTCTCGGAACAGCTCTTCGGTAGCACCTACCACTGCAGAAGTGAATGGTGTTTTAGGTGTAATGTCTCCTTTGAAAATTGCAAATAGTGAAACAGGCACATCAAGCCCGGCTCCACCGTCCTTGTGCTCTAATTCTTCACCTCTGCCACCAAGCAACAGTTCTGCTCCTTCACCTACTGTGTCACGAAGTGTAACAGGAACAAGTGTTGCCAACTCTCCTGTTAGTAATTGTACAATGGAAGTATCACAACCTTCATTGATAAGCCTACCAATTCAAACTGTAAGTACATCATCAAGTTCTCCTCCTATGCCTAACTTGACTTTAAAATTGGAGAATAAATTTACAACTAGTCCTATTTCACAGTCCTGTTCAGTTCCATCTGTTGTGATTAAACAAGAAGATAAACCAGGATCACCTCCTATGAAGAAAATTAAACTTGAAGCACCAGAACATCCTGAAGATGTAAGTTTCATTATTAATTTGCTAATTAAAATGATAGGTTTACAAAACCAGTGTCATAATTATCCATTAATTTTTTTTTGAAAAAAAAAATATGGAAAAAAATGCAAACATTAAAACAAATTAAATAATATATATATTTATTTATTTTTGTAGATCTTTTTTTATGCAAAACTCTATTTTTAATTCTAACTAATGAATTAATAGAGATAGGTATTTTTAAATAAGAATATCAAGGAAAAATTATCACCCTCATTTGCTTCAATGTTGCTCATGTAATAATTAATTTAAAATCCTGATAACTAAAATAATTTTTTCCATTGAAGTTTGGATTTAACTGTACCACATTTCTTTAATATTAATTCTTATTAGTTTTATAATTTTGCATGTCATTTTATTTTTAAATTTTGGGAATAATATTTTCATCAACTCAAAATGCTAATAAAAAATAGTATTCCCAAAATTTTGAACTAAATTATTTTTGTTTTTAAGTCTTATCATATAGAGATGTTTGATTGGTAATTGTTTCGGAAAATAACTTTCAAACTTCTGGCCATTGTCAATGCCTGGAACTCGTAGTATGAATAACTGATATTTTTTTTATTATACTATATTAGTGATACGTTTTTAGTATCATATTGGATTAGAAGATTAAATAGGTGATTTTTTCTTATTGAAACTTTGACTTTAAATATTTCTATTTAGGTTGAATGTCCATGTACGCCCGATTCTCCTGAAATGAAGGATACTAGTACCTGTACCACATGTACGTCTGTAGGTACTATAACAGAACCAGATTGCTTGGGTCCTTGTGAACCTGGAACTAGTGTAACATTAGAGGGGATTGTTTGGCAAGAAACAGAAGGAGGTAAATAATTTATGTAATAATTTTATATAATTGAGTGGTTTTTGAACCAATTTTATTCAAAATATTCAGCATATAAATGCACTTAAATTTATTTGATACGATTTCTAATTTTTTAAAATTCTCTTTTCAGGTGTTCTTGTTGTAAATGTAACTTGGAGAGGAAAAACTTATGTGGGTACTTTATTAGACTGTACAAAACATGACTGGGCACCTCCAAGATTCTGTGAGTCGCCAACGAGTGATGTGGACTCCAAAACTGCTAAAGGTCGTGGAAAGCGAGGTAGAGGTGGCAATAACAGTTCCAGTGAAATAAACTTTGCAGATACTCGGAATTGTGTTCAGAGTAAGCTCCGCAATGGAAAGGGCAGACGGACTACTATAAATAGTAATGCTTCTAATTCGGGGTTTACAGTTCCCAATAGTCCAGCTAAGAGTGATAGTGGTGGATCTAGTGGTAAGAGGAAAGGTCGGCCCACCGAACCTGAAACAAGCTCTACCTCTGATAGTAAGAATTCCAAGAGAAGTCGAAATCAGAATCGTTCAGTACCTACACCTGCAGCATCTCCTGTTTCCACACCTGCACCTGCAGAAGCTTCCCAACCGTCCTCTCCTCAATGGATTACATGTCCAGAACCTAACTGTAGTAAAAGGTACAAACATATCAATGGACTTAAATATCACAAGGCTCATGCTCATAGCACATCAGACAGCAGCAAAATAGATGACACTGCTACTGAGGATAGCAAAGATGTTACGAACAGTTCTGATAATGAAGAAAGTATGCAAGAAAGTGCCAGTGTTTCAACAAGTCCTGCACCTTCATTTGCAAACTCTGTACCATCACAAGCATCTGGTGAGAAAAATCTACTTAATGGTGAAACTGCATCGTCTTCCTCTTCCAGTGCAGCTTGTCTTCCAGAAAATGATCCATATAACTTAACAACTGATTTATCGACGCTGGCTTCTGTGGCTATCAGTGATTCAACTTCAGGACAGAAAGTTAGTAACTCTAGACCTACACCCACAGTTGCATTGCATTCTAATGTATCTCAGGACATGCCTCTAGTTAATCCAGATGGAGAAAATATAGTATCTCCATCTATACTTCCTGCTTCTGTTGCAAATTCTGCATCTACCCCAGTCCCTTTGGCTGATTCAGTATCTGGATCACCTGGAGGGGCAGGTTTGTCTGCAGCTGTATCAGCTGTTACAACTTCTGTGATTCAATCTTCCAATTCTGTAGATAACAATATTTCTACTTCTCAAGGTGTAAATATGAACATTCCAGCATCTCATGTCATTTTCACCCAAGGCATATTGGGACCTAGCAGCACAACTACTTGTACTTATACTTCTTCATCAGTTGTATGTAATAATTCTAATTCCCTCTCACCTTCAGCAAATAATCTATCTACAAATGTTACTACAACTTTTGCTGCAATATCTTCTATTGCAAGTACAACAATTTCAAATCCATCGACTCCTCTTCCAATTGTAGATAAAAATAAAATGAAACAGGAAAGACCTGATAAATATAAACCAAAATCGCCTCTGGGGACATCACCTATTCGGCCTATTGTACCTGCACCCACTCCATTAATTGCACTCTCCACAAATATACCTGGTTCTCATCCGGGTATGAACATGGGTAGTCATTGTGTCAGTCCATCGCTTAAACCAATACAACCTAAACCTACAATTCTTGGAGAGCCTAGTACTGTAAATCCTTCTCTTGAAAGTTTAAAAAAGGAAAAAAGCAAGCATAAAAAGAAAAGCAAAGATAAGGATAAAGAAAGAGACAAGAAAATCCCTTCTTTGCCCCTTACACCTACCAAATTAGGTTTAAATTCTAATGAAGAATGTGAAGCTTTAGAATTAACATCATATCCCAGTTTAGAAGCTGTTTCTGGTCCTCTTACAGGTACACCTCATCCTACACTTTCACCTCTCATTTCTCAGTCCAAACCCCCTGAAACTTCCATGGATATGAGCTTACCAGATGACACAATGAATGAAAATATCCAAAGTCCTGCATATTCAGACATATCTGATGCTAATGATACTGCTCCAGTTCTTGAATCGGAGGTTCCATCTGGTAAAGAAAAAGAAGATAAGGTTGGTAAAACCACTCCAGATGCAGCCCAGTCTCCAGCCACAAATATAAGTGCTTATGGAATGTATCCATATTACAGTCAACCTCCTTATCTGTTACCCTCTGTCTCTCCTCAAAGTGCTGTATCTGGATCACAAGGCCAAAATGTTATTGAAAAGAATGACTTAAGTAAAAAAGACCCAGAGCGGGTGAAAGAAAATAGGCCCTGGAGCAATCCAAGTGGGGATATCAGGGAAAGACAACATTTAGAACACCATGAATTGGAAAAGAAGCAATCAAGAGAAGAAAGTGGATCAAATCCTAATCCATTGTCATCTCCTGCTGTTGGTGGTGTTCCCGTTCAAGAGTATCCACTGCCACAGCACTATCCGTATCCATATGGCTATGTTCAAGGCTATCCTTACCCAGTTGATTCTTCATCGTATCATATGCACATGTTAGAGTCAGATCCTCATTACAAGCAACAGTACAAACAATACCTTGATGAACATCATCGAATGTACAAAGAGCAGCAACATCACCACCAGCAACAACAGCAGCAGCAGCAGATGCAACATATACAGCAGGCTCATCAACAGCAGGCACATCATGGCAGTCACCATCATTCACAGCATCAAAGTCATCATCAAAGCAAATCTCATCATTCCATAATAAAAGATGAAAGAGATAGAAGCAGGGAAAGTAAAGAACGGAGTGCAAGTCTTGAAAAAATGTCAAATAATGGGCTAATGAATGAACATTCTAGTAAAATCCAACATTCCTCAAATTCTTTAATATCAAATAAAGATCAAGATGTGCGGGAAATTGAAATGCGACCACCATCTTTACCTGCCCAAAATCGCATTGATCCATCAACTCCAACAGCTTCAACTGCTACTTTAAAAGAAAAACAAAACGAAAACCATCAGATTCTCAAAGAAAACATTGAATTAAAATCACAAATGGATGATAGCAAAAATAAGATTAATCAGTATGAAATGGCAATGATATATGAGAGGCATAAGGAGGATATGAGACGTTTTTATATGTGTCAGGAAAGAGTCATAGAACAACAACAGCAAAAAATGGAGCCTGGTATTCATCACCATACACATCATCATCAAACCATCCAATCTCACAGTCATATGCAAGCATCTTACTCATCTTCTTCACTAAAAACTATGAAAGATGATCTCCCTGGCTCTGTGTCCATGCATTCTAAATCAAATCATTATGGTGAAGGTACACGACCTTCAGTTGTTTCTCCTGCTAAGTCTGATCACATGAAAAATTTGCATACAACATCTAGTCCTAAAGGTAGTTCTAGAGAAAGGGACTCTACACTAAGTAGTTCTAAAGATTATCTTAATTCCAGCAGCAGGGAGAACTCGTCAAGTAAGAAGGATGGGAGTAAGAATACTGAAAGGTCAGAGAGTTCCAGTAGAGATGAAAAGAAGGTGGATAAAGTAAAAATGGAACCAAAAGAACCAGAAGGTCAGAAACCAACAATGGAAACTACTGGTCCTCCTCCACCACCTACTAATTCTTATGCTTATCTTCATCCATCTTACTTACAGCCACCACCACCTCATTTCGCTCATATGCCTTTTGAACCAGCCCATGCTGCTATGTATCGAGGTGGCATTAACCCAATGATAGTATCTACTCCTCATTATGCAAATTCTCCATATATGCATCCTCAAATACGGTATGTGACGCCTGGCGCATGTGACATACCTGTACATCCACAGCCTCCAGATCCTATCAGCAGCAAATTGCATCCTTCTGGGCCTGCCAAAGCTTTAGATTTATTACATCAAGTTTCCCAGCAATATACAACAACTCATAAAATTCATGAACTAACAGAACATGCTGTTATGTCACCTACGCCTACATCAACACCTTCATCAATTCCTTCTACGTCATCTAATTCCAGCAGTGGCAAGGCGTCTACTGAACCAGTTGTTACAGTTTCAAAAGTAGAAGTTGGTGGATCACGTGATGCATCTCGATCACCACCAACACAACGCCATCTGCACACACATCATCATACTCATGTTGGAGTTGGATATCCTATTTATGACCCCTATGGTGGTAAGTTTTATTTATTAATCTCGATAAATTTATTATCAGTTTCTTTAATATAGTAAAAATAATTATATGAGTGTGAAAACTCACATTTTTAGTTCTCCACTAAGAAGAGAAATTGCCTTTAAAATGCATCTACATAACATGGTTTAGCTTCTTATATTTTATTATAATTAAAAGGTGAACCCTTAATTGAATCAATTCAAAAATAATATCATAAACCTAATTCTTACTATGGGTTGATTACTTTTTCTTGGAGGAAATTTTTATATTGATGGAATACTTTTTCATTGATGTTATTTATTCTTCATCACTCCTATTTAATTATATTTAGTAACTAATTATAGTTAATTGAAAATAGTTGTGTGAAAAAATACTCGTACAACTCTTGATTTCATAATACATTATGGTAGTATAGCTCCACAGTGGCACTTATTGTACATTGTTGCTTCTATTTATTAATGGCATGAACTTTTTTGTGTGGTAACTTTGTTGAAAAAACTTATCGAATTAAGAATTTCTATTCTGTAATCTTTTATGAATAATAATTACAACATTCTATATTTACCAGATTCGTGAGTACTATATTTTGATTTGCAACTGCTTTACTCATTAAAAAAATCATCAGTAAATAAGCTATTTCAGACATCTGTTTTATTTTTTTTACATTAATCTTTTGTAATGCTATCTATATAATATGATTTAGAAATATTGTTTTAATTGGGCAAATCATTGTTTAGAAATTTTGATTTGAAAAGACATCTCAGATTTTTCAATGTTGATTGGTCCTGCATAAAATCGCTTTTGAAGGTGTTTCTTAGTAATCATCAGATTTTTCTTAGCTTTCATTAATTTAACACATCTAGTCAAAACTTCACATTATTAAATGGATTTTGTTGGAAAAGTCTGATAAAACATCAAACTACCTATATAATTACAAGTTATATGAAATTTAAAACTGTAGTATGTCTCTGCCTTTTATAAAAATGTTATGCCTGCAGTTTCAAACTGAAAGCTGTTATAATATGCATATAATTATAATAGCTTTTAATTGTATGCATTTGGCCATTTTAGATGAAGTTATATATGCTGGTGTAAATATAAAATGTGTTTCTCTCTTATTGAAATTATTCCCCCAATTACTAATAAATAAAAAAAGAAAAAGTTTTAATTTTTTTAATTATTAGTAGTTTGTGCTAGTATTGTAATGGGTGGATTTCTCTATATCTTTTGGATTAAGTTAATATTTATAATGAATACAAATTGTTTGTTGTTTGAGTTTTTGGAGGTTATTTAGTTGATTTTTTTTTTACGATTTTCATTGAATGGTTTTTTGTGGTATCTGAAATTGATGGGTAAAATCTGCGAATAAGGCAGTATTCTTAAAGCTCTTGAACAAATCATTTTTTTTTTTTTTTGTATGGATAAATAAGTTTTGAATGAACACTTATGCATAATTTTGAAAGAATATTTTTCAAATTGTTTTCACTGTTTGATAAAAATGGTTTTTAACTTATTTTTTACTTCAGTACTTTTCCTGTATCCATTTGTCCTTAGCATGGTTTTGTGATAAATCTAAATGTATTGTTTTGTTATTAGAATTTTTTACTAACTGATTTGTGACATTACTAATTATGATTTAATTTTTTTCCGAGAAAAAAATTGCCCAACTGAATAATTTAAATTGTTCATTCTCTGCAATTTTCTCATATATGCAATATGAAAATGTATTTATATTGCATAGCAAAAATTTAATATGAATAAATATTCTGAACAAACTATTGTGACAAGATTTTTAAAAATTATTTGCTTTTCTTCTTATAAATATTTTTATTCAATAAAGAAAATGTGCATTTACCATTATGTAAACATTTCAAACCTTCTGTTACCTCTTGCTTACAAATCAGTATGACTTATGTTGCATTTTCATTTATTTTTGTTGTATTGAAAATTTTTAATTCAAATATAGCTTGATTTTTCAAATATTAAATGGAAATGTTTTTCCTCGTAAACTGATTTGGAGGAGGAAGAAAAATAGGGGAATCTAATATAATGGTGGAAAAAAAAAGATAGGGCCAGTGAAAAAAAGTTTTTAAACTGTTTATTGTAATGTTTTATTTTTAAAACTGTAGGAACATAAATGCAATGTTTTAAGTTATTTTGAATAACATTTCATTGTAATGCATCACAGTTTTATTCATGTTTAACTTTTACAAAGAAGGTAAACTAGAAAATAATATAGGGCCAATTACAAATTTGGCTCACAAAACAATTATAAAGAAATTTGATCGTTTTTTCAATATTACCCGTCCCCCACGAATTTTCGATCTTATATTGTAACTCATTTATTGGTGTAACCACACCCGCCTGCATAAATATCACGAGTCATTACACCTCACAAATTTTCTCTCGAGTTCTATATGGGTTTTTTGATGGCCTGCTCAATCATTTGATTGAAACCACAACTTTTTAGATGACACATGCATAGAGGCATTATCTTTTTACAAGTGCGCATTATATATTCCAATGAGAAGAGCTTCTAGTTATAATTTTTCAGCAAGCATGTTTTGATATCCTTCAGAGTTAGTGTTTGGTTTCAAAAAGGCTCTGGGAGTATTACGAGCAAATCTTCCCCAACCAATGGATTGGCGTTTAGAAAACACTATTCACGAAGTAAATCATACCTATAATATTGGAGCCTTCAGGTCCATCCAAATTAATTTTTCGTCTCATCTGGAAAAAATTACATCATTCCATTTATTTCCAAAGATAATATATTGTTATTCTATTCTGTACAATTAATCGTTGATAGTGAGGTTATTGGACGCTGTTTTCTCATCTTGATATATTTTACATGTGAAGATTTTTAAAGTATATTACGCACAGTTTTACTCGAGTATGTTAGTACAGTTGCAATTGCGTTTCAGTTTGAGTAGAAGATTGGTGTTGAGGAAGGACTCGATTAATTATGACTCTTTTTGATCGATTAGATAGAGACAGTTCTCTATCAGATTTGTATAGTGGTCAGGATCTTGCAAAAAGTTATTTACATCACTTTTTGAGTGTGAATAATCGTTTTGCAATTTCTCTAGAAGACAAACCACATTCTCCGAAATTAAGAATTTTATCTCGTTCTTCACACAACTTTTTTTCTTCTTCCCATAACTGAGAAATAATTATGATTTCATCAAAATGCTTTTAGCTAAAAATAGAAATAATGTTGATAAATAAAATATTTTTTGTAATAATAAAAGAAATAACACACTATAACAACTAACAACAAGAATATTTTTTTTTTAAAAATAATTTTATTGTCAAAACATATGGGAAAAGTAAAATAAATAAATCGTTTGGAAGAACTATTTGTACCATCTAATAACTGATTCAGAGTAAAAATAAATTCAGAATAATGTAAAAACTTGAGTGGCCCTATTTTTATTTCAAACTTCAATTTGTACGAATATATAAAAGAATAAAATATAAAGTATTACAAATTTCTAAATTGTTATTAAAAATAGCGTTTTTCTGTTAGATATTTAACTTCCTAAAAGATTTAATATAATAATATTATAAAATTTAATAAATACCGAAAAATAGCTGGCCTCGTCTTTTTTTTTCTTCCACTGTATTTATTTTGATAGATTGTTTAGAAATGTCTATTATTTGTATTATATTAATATAAATATTTATATATGTTTAATTATATATAAAATAATTATATTAATATTTAAAAATTTAAATCTACAATATATCACATGACATGAATTAATAGCGAATGATTTTTTAAAAAAACAAGTAACGGAAGGTTAAACACTGATATTAATCCCGTTTATTTGTAACTTAAAAAAAAAGTTGTTTCTTTTTTAAAAAATGTTTCCTTCATGCCAACCTTAAAATTTTATAAAGAAATGTGCATGTTATTATTAATTATATAATTTAATCGTGTTAATTTTTTTAATAACTTGAACTGCAAGTATGCATGATCTATGAATTAAAAAAACAAAGAAAAATTAATAATGAAAGGTAGGAATTATATTTTAAAAGTGTGTTTTAATAACTAATTCAAAAAAATTCTGAATTACGCCATTAAATTTGAATAAAGTTTTACTAGTGAAATTTTAATACCAGATGATTCAAAATTATCCTTTTATGTTTCAGTTGCTGCCCAAAAGACTTACACATGAACATTTGGAAGTTAAAAAGTTTATTCGTCGTAAATTGTTGCATGTCTACGTTGTGGTCAGTGCATGTGAGCAAAATGCCTGATGGACTACATATTTACCTGGCGTATATGTAGTAGTTGATCCTTTTACGCTTAGTATATAGACTTTTGATCAAAGTGGATGCTGCACTTTATTTAATCCCACCAAAGTTTTAAAACCTTACTTGTGTGAAAGGACAGATGTTTCGTGCAAACGTCTTATTTCGGAAAAGACTGCATTTTCAATTCAAATACATGTTGACTCGTCGTTTTTTGGCCTGTGATACTCTTTAAATAAAAACTGTAGCGCATCAGCTGTGTGCTTGCTTGTTCCAGAAGTCAGAGGCGAATGCTAGTCATCGATGACATTAAAAAAAAACCCAAACCAGTTCGAGTGTTCTAAATATTTAGATACTTTTTAAGGCTTGGAAAATGTTGTGCCAGCATTAGAACGAATTTGTTTGTTTTGCTGATTGATAATGATTTATCTGTTAAAAATGTGTTCAGAATTAACCATCACAATATGTATATTATGTGTAAGAAAGGCAATAAATAATTACGAATGCTTTTGTTCATCTCATTAATTCTGTAGTTCTTTTAGAATTTTATAATTACACGAAAAAATAATTTCAAATATTGAGAATGATGAATGTAATTTCAATAAATATTTCCATTAAATTATTCATACTCAAATATTAAATACATCAATTAATACTAAATTTCTTTCTATGAAATATTTTTCATTTGTATTGCTTTCATAAATAAGCATTGAATATTAACATTCTGTGAATGGTGGTTTTTTAATGTACTGAAATTTAAATAATAATAATAATTTTTTTTTACTAACTTAAGTAAATTCTGTCATGCGTTTGAAACTTTTTTTTTTCTTTTTGAATGCAAGCATGCTAATTTCATGTTTTTCCTCCCGACTAACATTTAAATAGTTTTCATCTTTTTAAGCATTTTATTCATTGTTAATATAATTAAAATCTTATTTTTAGAATGGATTAGTGAATAATTATTCGCGTAGCTTCTAGTCTTCAGCTAATATTCCATTTTCATATTTTATTTTCTAAAATGAATATATTAATATGCCAGTGGGTTGCCTATGCAAAAATGTTTTGTTTTAGTATTCTTGATGGATTTCAATGTAGTAAACATTGTAGAATACCCATAAAGTTTGAAAAATATTTGTGGATTCTGAAGCGATCCAATTTTATTTCTAACATAAATAATAGAATTTTAATACATGTTCAGGTGATATATGTACACTGGGTGATATAGATACACTGGGTTAATTTAAATTTGAAACCATTGTACATTTCGGAAAGATAAAAACAACGTACAGGTGATATACTAAGTTACACTTCTTGCATAATTGATGCCAAGTTAATTACTTTTTAAAGTATAAATTTAAAAAAAATGACGATGGAAGTCTTGATTGATTTTAGTTATTTTAAGATTGATTAAATAAGTAGATATCAATGCAGTTTAAACTTAACTTGAATTATTCGGAAAAAGGGTATTTACTTATTTATGAGGATTTCAGCGTCCTTTATTAAAAATTAATTAATAATAGAAAAGTTGAATTTAAAATTTTATTTAAATTTGTAATGGCCATAGCACAAAACAATTTCCATTCTTCCTTCCTTATATTGTGACTCGAAACTATTGTAATGTCTTGAATCTCCTATTTCCATGTTGACCAGACTCGTGTGTTTTGGATTCAAGAGTATGGGATTGCATTTTGAATTGCCTGATTGTCCATCTTGTAAATAGGGGGTATGGTTACATATCTATTATTAATCTTACTTCCGTACGCATATGAAATTTAATAATGCTTTGCGAAGAAACTCATTAAATCAAAATTATGTATAAAGGATTTAATTAAAATTTTTCGCAACCCAATTGATCGCCAAAGGCAGGTTGTATAAAATAAAGTGGGCGGTCACTATTAGACTGCAATTATACAGTTGGGAACCAGCAATCATCGTTTGGATTTGGGATACACTATAATAATATACCTGTAATCTCTCTTATAACTACAATTAATTGGAAAATAAAAGCCACTTATTGTGCTATAGTTGGTATTTATAAAATGTACTTTAAAAATTTTTTCGCATGAAAGTTGCATCCTTAAGGAGTACCTTGCCGCCAAGTGTGTTTATTATGTAATAACTACATCCATTATATAGAATGGAAATAATTGGCAACTTGTCAGCGATTTCTTTACTTATATATCAATTTCATTGATAATATATTCGAGGACATCAAATATCTAGTTTCATTCTTTGTAACTATAAATTATTTGACCAACTCACGCCATTGTCTAATATAATGACTGTATGGATCACCCATTAATGCTCAATCTAGCTGAAGTTTCGGAACTTAATATTTTTCTAAAGTCCGGAATTATTGGGAAGGAGAAAAAAAATATATATTGTTGCTTTTTACCTACAGAGGAAAAATTGTACGTATTGATCAGAAAATTAAACTTGATTTTGATTCTATAAATATAATTCCGACCAAGTTTCCCCCCAAAAATACTACATACTTGCAATGAATTCGTGCAATTCCGACCTAGTGGCACACGCACAGAAAGAAATGGAATGAGTAATTAATTTTTCAGTAGCGAAAAGACGTCGCGATTTAGGCACAAATCTATGCCTTTAACATCATTGGAAATAGCATCGTTTTAAACTGAGTTAACATTTTACTTCGGTTTTCCTGCATTTCTAGTCATATATTTTATTTCATAATTTGCTCAGTAAATGAAAATATTCATCATGCTATTCTGTAACGTTTTCCAAATAAGCAGCTGCTTAGGGTCGATAGGCTGATAGAGGGCTTCAAGCAGGTCGAATAAGAAACTTAATTTTTTTAGTTGTCAAATAAATGAGATGGCAAAAAAATACAAACAATGAAATATTAAGTTATATTAACACTTTATCATCTAAAATTGGTCAGGTTTTTATACGATTCTTTATGTTCGTTTAGTTATTAGAATATTTATAAAATCCAAACATCTGTCTCAGTGTATACAAAAGTGAATGCCTAGCAGTCTAGACTTATAAAAGATAATCAAATACATATGTAGGAAATTAATTTAATAAACATTAACCTAAAAATAAATAGGCAACATGTTATAAATGTGCAGAAATTTGAAACTAAATTTACCATTTTGTTAAAACAGCGGCCTAATAAAGTGCATTGCTTAGGGCAGCAGAGTCCCCAAATCCTGCACTGTGACTACTAAAATTCTATTAACTTTTTTAAAGAGAAAAACCGTAGATGGTTATCAGGTTATAATCAGTCCAAATTCTAATATTCTTGGAAAATTTCATTTTTAAAAACAATAGTTACAGAACTAAATTTTTATATCGAGCAGTTCGCATCCCAATTAATTTAATTTGAATAGAGGTAACCAATAAATTTTATCCCAAACCTCCTGCAGTAGCTCACTATATATATCGTTAAAACACTATTGAATGCAAATTCTGTTACTATAACAATTTAAAAAATTATTAAAGTCCGAAGGAAAAAACTTACGGAAAAGTGGTCTGAAAATGTTTTTGTTTTTTTAATGAAAAAAATATTACATTTCAATTAAACTTTAATAAAAATGTTAAACAGCTCTTTCGTATTCACTATCTCCTTTGAAAAAAGTAACTGGGTGCCAAATGGGGTTGCGAAAGATTTTGCTCATAGAGCCTTTTAAACGATTTTTGCATAAATATTGCTATTTACATGATAGACAGTATATCAAGCTTTAAATTTCTGTATAAATTTGCAGTGATGTGACATATTGAATGAAAGAACATAAATAATCGTTTCCATCGATGTTCTGTACGAGTTGTATTAATTATTTGACCTCAGTGCTAAAAAGTACTGTTCTTTCAGACATTTTCGTTCAAAATGATTTTAACAATTGTTCTAATAAATACTAGCAACAACGAAACAATGCCTGTACCTTTTAACACATTATACGCATTTATATAAATTCTTTTATAAGCGTAGCTCGATAAAATATAATATAAAAAAATATAATAAATTTTACCATTTTGAATTGGAAAAAGGAATATGGATCTAAATAAAAAGAATAGCCTTACCGAAATGAGTATTGACATGAAATTGATGGATCCATTTCACATTTTAAGCGAATCTCAATAAGAAAGAAGTATGCATGGAAACAGGTACCTAAAAATGCAACGAAAGATGAATGAAGGAATGAAATATAGATGAAATTTGACATATGGTTTCATCACTAGAATTGTTGATTTGGCGTCTATGACAACTACTGGAAGTCAGGATCCTATAATGTCATTTTATTTAATGATATTAATAAAGCAGATACTTTTAGTTTGCATATTGAATTATGTGAATTCAATTTGCTATTCACTTTAAATTGAAGCGTCGAGAATCGTAAAAGACTAGCACACAATATATTTTAATTGTTTAATTTTCTAATGAGAGTAAATTTATTTTTAAATATTGATATATTAAAGATGACAATTTCTCTCTGTAATAATAATAACAATCAAACTGTCAGATCCAATGAATGGTTGAGATGGCTTTGGCTTTCGTGGGTATTGAGTGATTGAAAATGAAAGATACCTGAGGTAAAATGAACAATTTAACAGATTACAGATTTAAAAAATAGCACACTACCCGGTATCTTTGGATTACCTAATTTAAATTTTCAAAGAACTAGGTGTTCAAAGCTTGGCATGTTGGAGCGGTGTTGTTTGGCTACTGTAAATACTTTTATTCAATCTGTGTTGTACATTTTATCTGGTATAGAGTTTCTCTTTGACTTAATTGTTCTGCAAAACATCCACTGTAACAAGTGGTAGTTTTTCATTTAGACGCTCGCCTTATACTTGGAACATCTTTGGTAGGATACCAAAATGTATGTTAGTATTTTACCAGATACTTACTTGCATAGTGCGTGAAAATATAATTACATCGTAACTAAATTTTCTCCGGAGGCGGCCATATAATAAATAGAAAGAACTAATTAGATTAGTAAAATTGATGAAATCAGCATGAAGAAGCTTTTAAGCTGTGATGATAAGCTTACGTTCCACCCCCCCCCCCTCCCCCAATCAATGTTCAGGTTATATAAGCATTTGTAGGTGGATGAGGGACGGCTGGTAACTGGATACTCGTCTTTTTTTCCTTTTCACATAATGAGGTCATTAGAGTACATGCCTGAAAAAGGAACTATCATTAAAAAGTAGAGTATTTTGTTACTTCTTAGATTTTTTTTTTATTTTTTGTAGTATAGAAATGTTTTCTGTAAGTATCGATCGATTTTAAAAAAGAATGTTGTATGAAGCTGGTAGAAATTCGAAACGTTATATAATGAAAAAGTAAAGAAATGTTTTTTTTTTTAACCTATTTTTACGGAGACAATCATATATAATCAGTTGAGTATGTCTTATTTAATACGTATTTTATTTCGTGGGATGTTTTACGTTAAATGTTAAAACGATCCTACAATTCCGTGAACTAATTGGGCTCCAGGGGAAAAAAAATCGGAATCGCATAAGTTTTTTTTTTTTTTTTTTACATAGAAATTTAGCATCATATTTATTGTGTTATTAAATAAAAATGTAGCATTTTTAATTTCGTTTAAATTCATTACGTTTGCATTAAATCACAATAAAAGGAAAGGTTTTAGTGAGTTTTCTGTATCTTTTTCTAATGAAACATGTTTGGAAAGTTTCTTGATAACATATTCCAAATCGATTCTTTATCGTGTTTTTAAATCAAAGAATTAGTAATCAATTAAAAATTTTACATTAACTACAATGGTTTATTTTTTGCTTATTTCATAATTTTAAAAGTATACTTTTGAACTGGATCTGTATATTTTTCAGTTCTGTAGATGATTTTCACGTATGAAAATGAAATAAAATATTTACTATCATATATTTTGGTTTATGTCAAATATCTTTTACTTCAGTGAAATTTTTGTGTGCTTTTCAATAAAATTTTTATAATGTTATGTGCATATAAATATATGAATATGCATGAATCCCCCCCCCCCCACACACAAGGGCGACAGGAACCCTTATGCAGGCCTTCTTTATATTTCACTGTCATTGGGTAAGGGCATTTATGAGATCGAGAGGAGGGGGCCTTAAAACATTTTTTCCGGATGTGCCCTCATTTTGTCAGAATATAATGGCTGCCCTTTTGCTTGTAACGACACCCCTTTGCGTTTCCGGCCTCTGGTTCTATTGCAAACATAAAGATGGGTTTACACTCGGCAAGTTATAAGACATCCAGTGAGACAACGCATGCGCAAAAAGGGACTGATTTATGTCTGTCGCAATTTCATAAGATAGATTCTGGCATTCCATGCTTCGCCGTTTTGTTTTCCCTGAATTTTATTTTTTCACTACATCTTATTAAAATGACGGGTATTTACACAAAGAAACATGATAAAATAAAAAAAGATCAACATGCTTAAATTTGGAACACTATAGAAAAGAAACGGCAAATAAAAGGAAAAACAACCTTGCATTGGAAAGAGCAAAAAAATGTCGGAATTATTCTATGATAAGTAATCAATTTTTTTACGCCAAAGAAACCGCCAAATTCTACAAACGCGTTAGCAGTAAGAAAAATATATATATAATACAGTGGCATGTTGTTGTCCCATTGGGGCAAGTACATGCCATAGACCGAATAGCATTTTCAACCTTTCTACATATAAGAAGGCCAGTAGGCAACGCATAACTGGCCGAGTGTAAACCCACCTTATCTTCCGTCGATGTGTCTGAACTATCTTAAAGCTTGTACCTTTATTTTTGAAACACCTGCATCTTTCACTGCTCTTGCTCAAAAGCAGAGTTGCTAAATCGAACCGAGACATCACATGTACAGGTAGCAATATTTTTTTTTTTTGAATAAATTATGTGAAAATGCTCTTTGCATTCACAGCGAAATCACTAATGAGGGTTGTAAATGGCACTCACGATGAACATTTGTTATACAACAGGGTGGGGGGCAGCCTTCTTTGAGAAAAAACACGCACATATGGTTGAATCATTAATGAGAAGCATGTTTCACCCGTGACTAAATTTAAAATTCCGTTTTGAAACAACCTGTTTTTCCAGAAAATGCATTCGTATGCGCAGAAATACCATTTCTTCCAAGTCATCCATAATGCAGTTTATTGAACTGATATTCATTTGACTGGTACTGAATATTTAGAAAGGTGCCTTTCCTTTTGACAAGCGGATACAAATTCATACCGTTAATTAATCTTCTTAAATAATTCCTTAAATAACGTAACATTGGTTGATTATTAATTTCTTAAAAAATATAAATAAAACCTCTTCTCTCGGTTTTTTTCTTTTTTTTTTTTCTTTTTTTGCTAAATTAAACGAGGAATGGGGAAAGAATATACTGCTGTATCTTTCAATCAACCACCTAACACAAAACTGCTAATTCTTTTCTGTCCAAAATGATTTTGGAAATGTCAAGCGTACACAGAAATCAAACACGAACCACTAATAGATTTTAAGTCTTTAAAAATCACTCAATATTATTTTTTCTAATTCTTAATCAACAATCTTAATGAAGAAATTTTCACAAATAACTTTTTGGTAAATAAAGTGCAAAACTAGATAAAATAATTTATTATAAATCTCAGGCGATTCGATTAGCGACTCCAAAACACAGAAACGAACAATGCTCTTTGAAAACGATTTTTTTAAAGTGTATATTAACATCTATTAAATTTTTTTTTAATATATTCAGTGTCAGAATTTACAGCGATCTAATTGCAAGTCTGACATCCAGAAATAGTTTTTTATTAATTTTAAATTAACTCAATAGAGGATTAATCATAAATTCTTAATTTGTATAAAAAATTCTTTTCAAACTTTTTTTTTAATCCGTATAAAACAAAATAAAACTGTCTCGTAATTACTGAGTTTTCGAAAATTTCCTTATTCTTCCAACCACAATTAATGCGGATGGTGGAATCCGATATTAATTAAATTGAAAGCATGAATTTTAAGCTTCAAATAAAAGTAATTGTACAATTATTTTTTTCTCAGCTCATTTCAATTATTTTTTATTTGTTTGAGTTTTGTTACTTTCTTATCAAATGATTCTATTGCTGGTACCGTCTCATAATGGTACTTCCTTTTAATTGAATTTCTTTATAAGTAGAATTTTTCTATCAAAAATTACGACTGAATAGAATAAAGAATTTATACGGATAATGAAAAGCTTAAATAAGAAAGAAGCTATTCTTCTCCCCTATTTTTCGGGTGTGAGGATTTATTTTCTTTATTATGTTAATTTATTTTTTACTGTAATATTATATTAAGACTCATTTATTTATTATTTTTATTAAGAAAATATGCTGAAAGATATTTAATTTTATCTTTTCTTTGTTTATGGTTGAAGAAAAAGGTTGGTTTTAAGGGTGTTTTTGTTGTTATTGTTTGTTTCCGGAAGTTCATTAAGTTACATGACGTGTAAATGCATTAACACTTAAATCCACACTTTTATATATTGGAGTCAATTCACAAGGATGAAAGGTCGCTAGCTACACAATATCTTAGACTTTACCTTCGCCTTACTTTACCTTTACTTGCCTTAGACTTCACGCCGCATAATCTGCGAACTTCTATTGGAAATATGCGCAGCGCGGTTGTTATGTCTGGCGTAAGCTTGAATCAGCTGCGTTCTCAACCAGTATCGAAGGTTGCTAATTCCACCGTCCTTCTAATCAATAAAAATAAATTTTTTTTAAAAACCCAATGATAGTAATGATATTTGATTAACTATTGTAAGTGTAAGATCCACCATTTACTCTACAATACATCCATCACTCCTGAAATTATTTTTTTTTAAACTTTTTGTACCCTTTCTTAATTTGTTTGATTATTTTTCCTCATTGACAGTTTTTCATTGAACTGTCAGTGAGGATAATCATAATAATTAAAGAAATGAGGGACAGAGAAGTAGAGATGGCCTGCTATTAGTCATAGAAAGCATCAAAATCCAATTCCTGCGCAACAGCGGCAGGCGAACATCCAAAATTTCTCCTATTGAGTTTTTTCCCCCTCTCCCTCCCTTCTATTCAAGCCTCGCTTTTATTTTCTGAATTTGTTTTTCTTAGTTTCTTTCCTCTTTAGCTATTATTTGATTCTGGTTTCGATTCAAATTGTCGGATAGAAATACATCGATAATTTTCTAAAAATATTGTTTAGTTATGTATAATTGAAAATCTTGGCTTATATAAAAGTAAAGCTTTCCTATAAATTGTATTTTTATGGCGAATTCTTTTGTTGCATTTCTCGTATCTGAACTGGCAAGCATATATTGATTAAAACCTTCTGATCTTCATTGAAGCATACTAGAATCATGCTCAACCACCTTATTTTAGCTAGCTAATTTTTCCCTGATTTTGCGTGATTGGTTTCACTTTCAGTAGTTAATAGATAGGGACAGCTGTGAACTTTCTAATCCATTCAAGTGCATCATTAAGTTAATGACAAAGTAATTTTAAATAAGACTGAGGAAGAAAGTAAAAATTCCAAAAAAGGGAATAATTATTCAAACTAAAGAAGAAAAAAAATACTTTTTGTTGATGCTGGTGACAGAAAGTCCAATCATAAATTAGCCATCTCATAAAAAAATATGTTAAAAAAGAGATTTTTAACATTTATTAGAGTAATATTTTGCATTCCGTATGAGATCTTACATAAAAATATATATATATTAACAAGTATATATGCATATAAAGTAAGAATAAGCATATAAGCAATATTCGAACAGGTTTTAATTTGTTTAAATCTGTATTTTCCATTTAACGCTAATTTTAAAATATATAATTGACAACAGGAGAAATAAAGAAAGCATCTAAATAATACATAGGAAGGCGCGGAAATATAAACGCTGAATCTTCAAAGAAAAATAATAAAGCATAGTTAAAAATGAAAAAGAGACTAGGAGAGTGCCAATTCTTTCATTTCCCTTTGGTTCGGAATAATTGCTAAATTTTGCAACGTCAGTGACATCTTTTCCCTCATTTATATGTCATCAATTATAAAAAGAAAAAAGTGTGCACTAACGAATTTTTTAAGAATTTCTGGTTGCAGTTCATAAAAAAATTATGGGTCCTTTCGACAGAGTTGAGGTAAGACAGTTGACTTTTGGAACCAAATTATGATTATAGGATGCAGCATAAATGAATTTTATCTTTAACTACTTATGATCATCGAAGTTTGTATTAGAAAATTCCATAAATGTAAGTTTTTGGGCATTCTGCAAATTTGCAATTCCAATAAATGAGCCGTTAATGGTCAATACTAAAATAAAACTTCAACCTAAAAATTACGATTTTTATATAAATAACAGAATGGACATTTTTATTTTAGTCATTTAAAATTCCAAAATTCACTTAGAATTAGAGCGCGATTAAAACTGATATGGAAAGTTAGCTTTCGAAGTGTTAAAAGTTTGTGAAATATTATCTTAATCCTATCATTTTTAAACCTTTAAATCTTTTGAGTTTATCATGTTTTCAAATTCAGTATTTTTGGATCACTCTATTCTGCTGGAATACATTTCTTTCATTTAAATGATTGTCATTGTGCAATGACCATGTACAGTCCTTAAAGTTACTTAATGGCGTGTCAACTTTAAATCCATCCTTTCTCCCTGATGGATTTGGGGCGTTGTCTTCCACTTATACCTGAAATTAGCTTTCAAACCGTTTCCAAAAAAGACAAGTACATTGGCTTCCATGATGATATCTCGATATCAGAACTTTGGTTAAACCTTGGCACTAAGCTCTTTATGCAAATTCTGGGTGAAACCTTTCCATTATCTTTGAAATAATCACTTTTTCAAACGTTCATTAAATAAAATGGTGCTCCACCCGTAGAAGACTCAGCTGAGTCTGCAGGTTTTATCTGAGCTCATTTGTAAGGAGTCTGCATGTTTATGGAGGATTTATTCAGAATGCAGACGCTAGATAAATTTACGATGCGTGGTATAAAGATAAATAGATGAAGTGCCTCATTTTAAAAAGAAAATGCCCTAGCAGGTACTTTAAAATATTTTCGATGGACTTCATCTTTGAAAATTTCGTAACTACCGTTTCGATTATTGTTATTTATTGCATGTTATTAACCTGTTAACTGGGGAATTAACTTAAAATCAACTCATTTCGCATTGAAATATTTCGTCATATCCGATTTAACAGGTTAATAAAGAAACAGATTTGGAATACAGTAGATATTGGATAATGCAAAAAATTGGAGAGAGCATGCAAAAAAAAGTTAAAAACGAGGCTCTGAACTCTGTCTGGACTCTGTGTATTGGCTCTAAGATAGATGAAGCTATTCATTTTTAAAGAAATATGCAAATTACATAAAATGATGAGATTGCTAATATGCATTACAAATAATGACCACAATTGTATATGAATCAGAACAAAATTTTAAAAGTTAAAAAATATCAATCATTTACTTAATGTGGACTGTTTATTGTCTTATATGTAAAAAGGGATATCATTTAGTTATTCATTGATTCACCAAATCTAGAGATAAAATGTTGAAAATGGGGATCATTGGGTCATTTGGGCAATGGAGTCAAAATTACAGTGATTCAATGAGAATCTTTCGCAACCGCATCAGAATTAATAGAATTTAAATATAGTTCATAATTTTATTTAAAAAGACAAAAGAAGATTTAATTTTTATTAGGAGAAACATTTCGTCATTGGGATATATTTGCTTGAACAGAAAGAAATTTCACAAAAATAAAAAAATATGTAATCAGATAAGGATGGGAGAAAAAAATCCTGGGCCGAAAAATAAATGTTGCACAGTTGAGGAAAAAATTAATTAAAAAAAAAAGAAGGAAAATTATAGAAATTATTTGGGTATTTTGAAAAAAATTAAAATGATTTACATGCAATTCTCAGATATTAAACACTGTTAAGAATCGGCCCATCTACTATTAACCGATGGCAAATGATTAATTGATAGTAGGACAGGGAGATCCTGTAGAAATTCGCTACGAATCTGAGACAGGAATTGAAAAAATCTGAGCTAAGTATTTTTGATACGATCCAAAATAGATATTATTTTTATATCGCCGTGCAAAGTAGGACATATAGTGATGTCGAATCCTGAGACATTTAAGATTCGTATTAATTGTTGTTTTTGAAACATTTGCTATGCCCTTAATCTTGTGGTGGCTACTGATCTCCAATTGTGGGCTGGTTAATTAATAAATTAAGGCTGGTTAAATGATAGATTTGTAAAACAAAATCTTGTTCTTGACCGCTAGTTTGCTTTTCCGGCCCATGAGTTTATCCAGAGAAATACTGATCGTTCGTCATTAAAACACATAACTATGTGAAAACAAACATTATAAAATTCAAGAGCTGATCGTTTTATTTTTCTCAATCGCCTTCCGCTTCTATCATCCAAATATCTTTTATTTGGTTCCCAAAAATAACAATAGCGACAGTAATGAAAACAAGTATGGCAAGGTGAAATGAAAAATCTTTACCTTCTTTCTTGCGCTAAATGTCCGTAAATTCTATAAGTAATAGCTGAAAAAAAAAATCAAAAGCTAATTTTCTTTTTAATCTTGCGTAGCAAATCTTTTAATCCAATTTTACATAAAATTCTTATTTTGTGTAAAAATTACGAAATTCGGGACATTTCTTTCAAGAAAAGAACAGTGAGTGTATTATCGAGATTATCCAGACTCGGCCGTGACGTCATATCGTTATATTTTACAGTAAATACTCGTAATGCATTTGCAGACATTGACGACTTTAAATGAAATGATCAGATTTCCTAACTTTATCCTAAGATTAAGCGATTAGAGATATTAGACAAAGTTCAAAATATATAAAGAAATAAAATTCAGAAGCCATTAAATATTTATTTATTCAAAAATTTTCAAACCGAATAAAAAATGGAAGGAAATACAAAATAGGGTAAATAATATATTTTGCCGTTATATTTTGTATTCTGTGTGTAGTAAAGGTTGGAAAAACAATCCTTTCAGAGATAAATATTTTAAAGTTTAAATGTTGCTTATTTTCTTTTTAAATATCAACTTTTTAAATATCAATTATTATTAAATATCAACTATTAAACAGCTTGTTAGCTGGAGATTGTATAACTCTTTTGTACTCTGACAAGAAAAAATCTAAAATCAAAGATGTACGGTTAATTCAGGGCAGTCGATCATTTTAAAATTAAAGTAAAAGGCTGGAAGGAGAATTTTACTTTATTGAGAAGGCAGAGCCTTGGGGGGGGGGATAGGTACAGTGTAGCAAGACATTTATCTACAGGGCTGGAATGAAGCTTTGTGGAATGTTGTTCAATCATAAGCCTAAAAGAGTAGATAAGTGTAAAGTCAATTGTGAATTACTAGTTTTAAGTGTGCAGCTATACGAATGCTATTTCAGAATGACCTTAAATTCTAAACCATGGCTAAATGATGACATCTGGTGTTCAAGGTTTGCTTTTAATCGTGATATTATATCCTGATTTCATTTAGTATTGAAATGACGGATGAATTGAATACAGTTTGTTCAATGTGAAAATATCTCCGAAATAAATTACTGTTTTGCAAAGCATTATAGAAAAAAATTATGATGTTAAATTTTTCTGGACTAATTAGTGCGATATGAGTAACCTTTGTTATGCTTTGAACTGATTGATTGAATTGAAAAATCTGGAATTTTTAGCAGGAAAGGCCTGGGACGATACTAAAGGCATTCCCTTTGCTATGGTTTGGAGTTACTTCCATTTTTCTTTACCAAAATTGCATTCTTTTTGCAACAGAGAATCTGTAATCCATAAGACAATGGTTGTTTTTCGATTGCATAAATACTGTCAATTCTTGAATTTAAAGCAGCATTGTCTTTTGTTTTTTTAAACTTTAAAGTTGTGTAAAAATGGGTGGGGGGAGGAGGTGTGCATAACATGCTCTATAAGTTATTGAAAAAAATTTCTGTAATTGGTTAATTTTTAGTTAAAAATATTGGGAAAAAAAAAACATTCTCTACAAACATCTACTATCCATGAAGTACTATGTGCCAAATTTGGTATGTGTAAGTTCAGTGATCTGTCCTGTACAGTGTTTGGCCGATTCTTAATCATGTATTCTTAGTCATTGCAATTTACAAATAGTGTAGCTTATAATATTAAAATTTCTAAACACAAGTAATATCAGTCTATTGCAAAATCTTGCAGATTTTATGACTTCTAAAATATGTTATATTTTCGCTGTACCGTCATGAATTGAATTATTTTATTGGTGAAAAATGTTTGGCAACTGGAAATTTGCCATGAAATTACCTAGAATAAAACATTCTGATCATGCAGTAAGAACCCATCTCTAAAATTAACGTTTGAATTATAACATTTTCGCAGAAAATTCTAGGAAAACTTCTAATTTTAGCTTTTTTCCATTTTTGATTATTACATTTCAAGTAAATAGTTCTGCAACAGATTAGATATGATTTTGATTGTGAATCGCCATCTACATTGCAGTAATCAGCCCAAATAGCTGCAGATTCCTAATAAGCTCGTTCCTAATAGCTTAACTGCGTCTGATATTTGAATTAAAGAATTGCAATAAAATATTAGTGGAACAGAATGTATTAATATCTTAGAAATACTGCCTTTTCGTATGACTGAAGAACAGAAAAAGTATTGTAATAATCAAATCATATTATATCATCAAAAATGTTGATAGACTGAATTTAAAAAATTTGGAATTAAATTTTTTTTTCATATTATTACATTATAGAGTCATTAAAATTTCCATTTCATTTCGTATTACCGCCCGATGAAGGTAAAATTGTGGCCCCTTGCTAGTTTAAAACTAACGGAATCACAGTAAAAATTCACTTTGTACAGATATTCGAATTAAGAAAATTTAAATTGAATACAGAAAAAAAAAAGGACACATTTTAAAACAATATCGAAATAAGAGTAAGGATTTATTTTCAATATTTAACAGTGTTTAATTAGTATTATATAATGAATAATGAAACACTGTGTACTCTTAATTAAGTGATAATAAATTCATATAAATAATTATAATTAGGAATATATAAAGTGAGGAATTTCGAATTGTTTTTATGTTTGAATAAATTATAATATGCTCCTAAAATGACTTAAAGGATCTTAAAAATTATATTCATGATCGCCAAGGATACAAGATACGGACATCTTCCAATAGAAAAAACTCTTCAATAAAAATAAAAAGATTTACAATTTTCGGTTCTAACTTTCAGTTATTAGAAATAAGTTCAAATATAGAACGACATTTTAAAATCGTTTGAATTGGAAATTAAAAGAACCAGAAAGAAAAAAAAATTCTTTTTAAAACTTCCTAATTATTTAAAATAAAAACTTTCGATTTATCCTTGCATAAATAAGAAAATATAGTGTGCAACAGCTGTTTATTGAAAAAAAATTTCAACTAACGTTTGATTGAGCTTACCACGTTGATAAAGTTAGTTATAATAAATTTTAAAAAAAGTTATTTGAATAGTGAGGCTTATATTCTGTTCCGTTTAAGTAATCGACTCTTCTAAATTTTGTAGCAGCAGTACGCAGCAAATGTAGAGAAATCGACCAATTTTGGACCCAGAATAGAAAACTGGATACTTCAAGTTTATTTGGAGGGTGTGGTCACTTTTATTAATGTTAAGATAGAAAGAAACTTAAGTATTAACGAAAATTAATAACATTCAAAATAATTACGATTATAGTCATTGTGCATTATAATAGGATACCCATACATGTATGTTGTGCGTTATAAGTCGCTAGGAGAAAACTTCTGTAACTGAAGTCGAAGTAACGTTTTTTTAATAAAGGAGGAATTATTCTGTTTTATGTTTAAAAGTGAAAAATCTAGATTGTCCAGGATGCGTTCAATAAATTATCTTTTTTTCCCCTTTTTTTCTTCTTCATTAACATTATATTATATTTTTATTGCGCTTACTTCCTTTGCATAAAAATGTGTGCATTCAATTGTGTAAAAAATATATAATGTCTCAACTAAAAAAAGCGTTTTGAAGATATAAAAATTCTTCTCGATGACATGTGTAAAAAAAGATAAAGTATTTTTGATGACATATGCAAAAAAAGATAAGTATTCTTGATGACACATACTACTAAAATTTATCTAGCAATTTTTTTTCTTTCCTTGACAGTAAGAAGAAAAAAGCCAACTTTCCACTTTTTATTATTATGCATTTCATGATTTTCCTTCTTCTATGAATATCCTTTAGTTGATTAGTTGCATGTTCATGATCATATCTGTCACAGAACATTTTATTCATATTTATCGTTTTTTATTCTGTTTAAAAATAGAAATTCAATGCCGTTGTAAGACGCAGAATCTTGTATGAATAATTTTCTATGTTTCATTAGGAAAATTTTCTTTTAAACGTAAGTCACTAATTATTTTTAAAAGGTATTAAAAATAGTTAAACCTAACTGATTTATTCTGATTGGATTTAGGCTCTTTCAACTTGCATATATTTTAAAAATAAACCGAGAAAATGAAAAATATTTTTTTAATCTTCAAGAATTTTAGGTTCTCTAATATTTTGCGTTACGATTCGTGAACTCATTTTGTTCGATAAAAATTTTGTGACCCCCAAGAGTGTAATGTAGGAGCATGATACTAAACAGTAATATTAATTAATAATGCTTTAACTAACTAATAATATTAATAAAATCTATCTAGTAATCATGTTATCTGAGCTTCAACTATTTATGAATGATGCTGGATCAACTTGATACATGGTATCTAGTACACAAAAGTATCAGGTACTCCAAACTGATATAGATTAAGAATATGAGATTCTCAATATCAGTTTTTAGATTCGACTGATACCAGTTGGTAATATGGACCTCAGTCGGTTTCAATCGTGTGATACTATATTATTCTGATATAAAGTATTAGGTCGGTATAGCCTAGTTTGCTGTTCTCCCTCGGTAACTGTCTGAGCGGGCATGATGTTTTATAACTGTATATATTTCATTCCCAACCATTACTGCCCTTGACTCCCGTGTAACAGAGCACATTTAACTGAAGCCTTCTCTTAAACTAACTGTTTTAACAAAGCTTTTTCTGTTCTCTTCCATATCTGTCAGTCATGATCAAAAACGAGGTCATTGGCGTATGACTGTCATCAATATCTGTTTCGAAGAAATGAAATCCTAATTTGGAAACGTATTTTTGTCAGTATCAATTATCAATTTTAGCTCTAATGCGAGAACTGATACCAGCCTAGTTTCGTTTCAACAGGAAAAGAATTGGTCACCGTTTGTATCAGGAAGAAACGAGCATCAATATCAATCTGCACTTGATACTGCCAAATCAGGTATCAACCCATCCCTAATTTCAACCCAGAGAATTGTAAATATTGCAAAAGAGAGATATAAAACTGTAAAATGCATTTTAAGAATAAAATATGGACAAGCGAAAACGATGCATTTTATTCTCTTGCTTTTTTCCTGCATAATCCATTCACTTTTAAGTACCCATAATTATGGCGTTGGAGGGAAGAATTTTTAAAATACTAATTTTTGATTTTATATTGTTTTGATTATAGGGATTGGGTTGGACAGACTGCTGCAAAAATTGATAGTCGTATATTATTTCCATTTCTAAAATAAATAAAAAATTGGTGTGTTGATTTAAATAAAAATAATTTCATTCTATAAATTATGGTTCGAATATTATAATTATTTTATAAAATTGTTTTCTCTTACAAACAGCTCAAAACATATTATTGTGATATTTTGTTTCTAAAATCCATTTCTTTCTACAAAAAGTCTTGAAAACGATGTTTAATTTTGATATATCTGTAATTTTTCTACATAATGCGAAAAATATTTCCTTATAAGTGGAATATGTGATATTTTATGAATTTGATAGTTGTGTCAGGAGCTGTATTAAGTACTTAAGATTTCATTTTAAATTTCGCATCTTTTAAACGCAGTGTTGAATGTTTTATTTCTTTGCAGTACGTGTAAGAACAATTTTACAGAAAAAAAATTTTGTTTATCAGATTTTACAAAGCATTAAGATAACTATGCTATTGTATAAAATGTTGGTTACAAAGATCAGATTTAAAATTACTTTTTCGTGTTTGACTTAGGATAAAGTAATGTTGATAATAATGATATTTACTGAAATTATTTTTATAAATAATTAATAGAATTCTATTTATTTATTAATTACACATTAATTAATACAACTACTTCCTATTAAAAATAAACATTTACTGCCATCATTATTTAAAAATTATCTTTTTGTGTTGCTTTACTCATTTTTAGGACACATTCCTGATAAATCGAATTTATATTCTGGTTCCGTTGACTTCGAATTATTCTTTTTACACTGTATAAATTATTGTAGATATTACTGTGTTCAATATTTTATACAATTTTTCTGTTTGTAATTCTAGCCATCATTGCTCCTGCACCACCTGCGGCGGCCGTGGATTGTAAACCAATACATCCCCTGCAAGTAAAACCGTCTTCTCCTGCAGCAGCAGCACCTGGCGCAAGATTCTGGCAGTGAGTCTTTCTCTCTTTATAACGAAACTTCAGCTGCTGCTGCTTCAACGAAACGATTCGAGTCAGTGCTTCGATACAGTACAAAAATCTCTTCCATTTTGAACTATTATGCTTCACGCTACTTGATAGTGGCTGGTTCCACATATATCTTCTAAACTATGCAATATTTCGGAGGAACTTTCAGGTTGACTTTTTGAATCTTGCAATGAGCTATGCAACCACAGACACTGTTTGTTCTCTTTGTAAATCAATTGTCTACTGTGTTATGTCATATGTTGGAAGCTACGTGTGTGTGCTTTGGTGATTCTAAGAAATGATCTCATTTATTAAAGTTGTTGATTAAATATACATTTTAAACACTTGTATGATAACTGTTTATCTGCAGAAATTCATTGGATTACATCATGGCTTGAAAATTTGCTCACAGTGAGACATTTTTGTTTATTTTTATGGTTTACATGATGTATCAATTAATGATAATCTTTTATTAGAATAGTTTTGCTTATAATTTGATTATTTAGATTTATTAGATAAATCTTAAAATAATTTTTCACTCACGATCTCTTCATTACAATTATTATTTTTAAATACTTAATGACTTAAGGTATGTACTTCATGATAACATTTCTTATTATTAGAAATGTATATATAAGTAGGAAAATTAAATATACGAATTAATTAATAGTTGGTAAGAATAATTAAAAAGTATTTAGTGACTTTTCATAAATAATTTAAATAAGAGGCTGTAAGAAATGCACAAACTCTTCGCCAAGGATAGTTATAAACCGTTACGAGAAAATCTGAGCTGAAAAAAAAACGATGTAGTGAGCATGTACTAAAAAACCTCTGTACTAAAACTTTATTTAAGTTTAAGTAAACTGACCGTGTGCCTTTTTTTTTTTCTTTCTTGTGAACGTTTAATGATAACATTGTACGTGTAATTATTTAAATAACGGTAATTAATTTCATAAGATAATTTTAATTAATTTTTATCACGATTTCAAAATTTGAAGACAAATTCACCTTGGATTTAAGTTTGTTTAGTTATGTTAACATACATCCCTTTTTAAAAGCAACGCTAGGGTTATTTTGGGAGAGACCTCATAATTTTGAACCGCGGTCAGATGACGAGGACGAATCCTGAGCTAGCCCCCCCCCCCCCGCGCGCAGTCGCATTAATGTATTCACACACAATCGAAGATACGCAGGATGTCATAGTTAGTCAGTGGGTGCACTTGGTCCAAAATTTAATACAGATCTATATATAATTCTGATGGTGATGATGTCGTGTCCACGTTACAACGGCAACAGGGATGCAGTAGCATCTGAGGGTAAAGGCCCCTGATCACCCGAGGGCAGAGGTCTCATATGAAGATGCCATTCATACACTCGCTTACACAACCCCTTTTTACGAGGGAGGGGCCTCTTTCACAGATAGAACACAGGGTAAAGAACAATCATGCCCGAACCAGGACTCGAACCCGGGACGCCCGGAAGAGGTAGACGTGCTACCCCTAGGCCAGGACGCCGGCTATAATTCTGATGATAAAACCTCAAACCAAATCTCATCCCTTAACTTGCAGTTTTTCGAGTTATCTCGTTCAACTGCACCCGCATTAACAATTCACAAGATTTCGTGTTGTCGGATTTGGTTCAACATTACATTTATTACAGTGCCCGAAAAAATTATAAGGACACGCGAAAAATCGCCAAATCTAGAAGGCTTGTTTACAGAATCGAATGCAAATTTTTGTAGAAAAAATAGAAGTAAAACTAAAATATTTTATGCGTAAAGTAATTAAAATTTTCAATTTTAAATCTGCTAAAATTTAAATTTTGATTTTTAAACCTAAATGAAAACGGAAAAAAGTATAAGGACATTGCTTTTTCTCCAGTAATTATTTAAAAATTTGCATATTTGAAAGCATAAAATGACAATTCCGAGTTAAAAGATTCATTTGCGAAAAGAATTTCCCACTCGGCGACTTTCAGCGTGAATTTTTAAACGATGCCCAAAGGAACTCAACTTTCTGACTCTGAAAAAGGAAAAATTGTTGCTTTTCGAGAATGTGGATTGAGTGGATGGGAAATTTCAAAAAGAATCAAGAGATCTAAAACGGTGGTTTATAATTTTCTAAAAAATCCTGGGATGTATGGTATGAAAAAGCGAACTGGGAGACCAGAAATTCTCACTCGTCGACAAAAAAGAATGATAGTAAGGAGAGCTTGCGAGAAAAGAGAAACCGCAAATGAAGTTAGACAAAATTTGAGTTTATCATGCTCAACAAGGACTGTTCAAAATGTTTTGAGTAAATATCCTCAAGTTTCTTATGGGAAATTAGTGTCACGCCCCCCTCTTACAAATCATCATAAGAAAAGAAGAGTTTACTTTGCCAAAAAATATATTTCTCTTGGTCAAAAGTGGGCTGATGTAATTTTTTCGGACGAAAAAAAGTTCAATCTTGATGGACCTGATGGTTTTCGTTATTTTTGATATGATCTGCGAAAGTCCAAGGAAGTGTTTTCCAGGCGTCAATATGGTTGTGGCTCGGTTATGGTATGGGGCGCTTTTGCGGCAAATGGAACCACTCCAATTGTATTTATCAACCGTAAAATGAATTCGGACAGGTATGCTGATATGTTAGGAGAAAGTTTGTTACCTGAAGCACCACTAATTACTTCAGGGGACTATATTTTTCAGCAGGATAATGCTTCGATACACGTTTCTAAGAGTACCAAACTCTGGTTTGAAGCTAATTCTGTAAATTTACTTGATTGGCCTGCGAGAAGTCCCGATCTTAATCCAATCGAAAACTTATGGGGACTTCTAGCCCGAGAAGTTTATAAAATCGGCACACAGTATCAATGTACACAAGATCTTGTCGTCGCTATCAAAGAAGCTTGGGAAAAAATATCTGTGGACATTTTAAAAGATCTTTCAGGATCTATGACCTCTCGGCTCATTCAAGTGATTGAAAAAAAAGGTAGTTTTCTTGATTATTGAAACATTTTTTAAGTATTTTACAACATGTCCTTATAATTTTTTCCGTATTTCCTTTAATGTTAAATTTTGTAAAATCAATATTTTGAAGCTAAATTATGTTTTTTATGTGGTATAAGTGTTATCACAAAATTATGCAGCAGAAGTAAGAAATATAAAAAGTTCAGTTAGGTGAAATGGAAATAAACCATATTTTCATGCAATTACATGTTGTCCTTATACATTTTTCGCGCACTGTATATTAAATTTTATCTCGCTAGACTTTTGAGTTTTCGTGCTTACTGGGAAACATAATTCGAAAAGTTTTCTTTTCTTGGATTCAAGGAGATCAAAACGATCGAAAATGTCAAAATATCTGAGTTGTTTGAGGATTTTAATGTTTGTGTACTCAGGGCCGGCCATCTGAGGGGTGCGCGGATGCTATGCACCGGGACCCCGCAATTGAGGGGCTCCAACATGCTCAAGAACTAAAATGATGTTCTGGACGGTAATAGCCGGATGGAACGAAGAGAGCACTAAATTTAACTGGAAAAATCGAGGGGTTTTGAAATATACGAAGTTTGCAGATATATTACAGTTTAGTGCAAATGTGCAACATATTATAAGCATAAAGTACGGTCATTTACCTCACATACTAAATTAAACTGCTTATATTACTTTGATAATTCATACTTTAAAATGTTTGATATTGTTACATCTAATTATGTTCGTGCCAAGAAAGTATCCCTCTGGGTGTCAAGACTCTGTTTCAAAAAAGAAAATTAGCGGAAGAGATAAAAAGAAGAAAAGCTATATTTCAAAAAGTTATGAGTAGATCTGTTTTCTTTTCAACGAAGTAATTCTGGCAATGAATTTGCTTCGACAACAGAAGTTACAATTCATGCTTCAACTGACAAAGAAAGTTCCGCAATGAAAGTGTAGAAACTGTGAAAATATTTGAAGAACCATATTTTTATACAAATATGTTTCAATCAGAAAATAATGGCAATAACAAATGTAATCAAGTACATATAGGAGATTCAGGTTTATGAGCAAGCATTATGAATAAGTTTAAAATGTTTTATGTTAAAAGCAGACCTGTCAACACAAAGGAGTTTTTCCTAAGAAAGCTGAAGGTAGATAGATGATTTTCCACCACTTATTACTTTAAAAAAAGTGCCAATTGGTGAAAGCACCTTCGCAGCTGACTGATTTATTCAAAAACGTAAGACTCGGTATTTTATTTTAGTTGTATATCATTTTCCAGAGGAAATGAAAAATCTACGTGATTTATAGGTGTTTATAATCACTGGAGAAAGTTATCAGCTGTAATTCAAGATCATGAGCGTTCTATCTGTCACTTAAATCATTTATTTCTTGGAAAGAGTTACTGAAGCGATTAAATTTATGTTCGACTATTGATAAAACAAATCAAGTTAATATAAATAAGGAAATGGAATGACTCAAATTACTATTTCAAAGAATTGCAGATGTGATTCTATTTTTAGCATGTAATAATCTTCCACTTCGAGGAAACCTGAATGCCTATTAACGAAATTTTTTTAAGTTTATTGAATTATTAAGTAAATACGAGAACAAATTATTCCTGCGTTAGGAAATGAAGTTCTTAACAAAATTAAAGACGATACAAAAGTAGCCACGTATTACAGTATCCAAATGAATTCTATTTCTGATAATTCTCATATAAAACTAATTTCAGTCTTTATTAGGCATATAAATTTTGAAGAGAAAAGATTTAAGTATAGATGAGTCATTTATAGGGTTTATTGATGTAACTGGAGAAGGATTAGCAAAAGCTCTATTGGAAATATTGAGTGAGCTAGATTTAGATATTATGGATTGTAGTGGACAGGCATACAACAACGATAACAACATGAAAGGGAAACATAACAGAGTACAATCTACAATAATTGCTCTAAACCCTCATGCAATTTATGTGCCTAACCTACGATATTCTTTTAAGTTATTAATTTATGATGCCGCTTCCAGCAGTTTTCTTTTTTTTTTTTTTTTTTTTTTTTTGATATTGCAACGTTTATGTTACTTATTTTCTGCATCTACAAAAAGATGGGAAATTCTACAAAATCATTTAAACATTACTCTTAAACCATTATGCGACCAACACTCATTGGGAAGCTAAAATAGATGCGATTTAAGCAATATTTATACAGTTCGAACAAACTTGTAATGCCTTAGAATAATTTATTGATGCAAATAATAATATAGCGGTATTCGAAGCTGAAAGTCTATTGAATTCCGCATTTATTCATTTATTTTATGTTTAATAGTATGGTTTACAATATTGCCCAAAATTAGCACAATCAATAAACTATTTCAAGTAAAAACCATTGTTCTCGACTGCGCTTTTAATTAAATAAATAAATTTAAAGCAAAATTTAAGAACAAAATTTAACTCATTTTTAGAGGAAGCAAAAGCGATGGTACGTAATTTGAATCTTTCAGAACATTTTCCTGAAAAACGAATTCGAAAAAAAGATAAAAATTATATTTCTAAACAGCGAAGATGAAATTATAAAAAAGCCAGTTGAGGAATTTAGATTTTATTTTTTAACTCTGTAACTGATACTGTTATTGTACAGATAGAAGGTAAATTTAAAACTATTTCAAATTAGTCACTGATATAAAAACTTTAGAAAGACATGAATTTGAAAATGTTCCCAAAAATTTGTAACTTTTTATAATAATGGTGTAGATAAAAACCTAAACAAATAATTTATTTGCTACTGGTTTGAATTTCAATAATGCTCTACACATATTGCAATATATATTAATTAATAATTATAATAATTTATTTCTAAATGTATTAACTGTGATAAAAGTTTTCTTTACATTGTCAGTCACTATAATAAATGCTGAACACTCTTTCAGCAAATTAAAATTAATAAAGAATTGTCTTCGATCAAGCAAGTGTGCATAACGCTTAAATGTACTTGCTATACTAAGCATCGATAAAGAAAGTGTAAAAAATTGAAGTAATTAATCGCATCACGCATTAAATAAATATGCAGTAATGATTTGTGTTGGTACTTGTATATTTTTCGACTTTGCAAAAAATGTAGGGCCCCAAATGGTTTCTTGCACCTTCATAGAGAAGGTCGGCTCTGTGTGTACTTCATTTACGGGAAAGTACAAAAACAACACCAAGAGCAATAATTGTTTTGTTTGCACTTTATCAACCAAATTTTATTTCAAAATGCTTAATGTGTAGTTGGAATGGGGAAAAAAATGAAAACAAAAAAGAAAGCACATTTTCAAGCCATGTAATATCCTGTTTTGTGCCACGAGATTTTCCAATTAGTCCTTATAGTCTGCAGAAAATTATTGCCAAGAATCTTATTGTTTTCGTTGATCTATGAATTTTAGTCATTTAAAACAATTTAGAATTTCGACGTCGAAAAAAAAAAGCTAAACATTGAAAATGATCGACTCCGAAATTCTGGATGAAACCATTGTTATAAGTGTATGAAATGTACATAAATTTGCTTGTAAAAATGGAACCTTATCTGTAACTTTTTAATTGAGAGAAACATATGGTATTATAATATATGTACAGTATGTTGTATATACAATGTGCTTACTCTCTGTGTAAAATTTGTTATTATTTAGTTGT
The DNA here is from genome assembly GCA_026543865.1 of Argiope aurantia. Taxonomy (NCBI): domain Eukaryota; kingdom Metazoa; phylum Arthropoda; class Arachnida; order Araneae; family Araneidae; genus Argiope; species Argiope aurantia. The sequence continues at coordinate 414,582 of JAPMOR010023450.1, read as the reverse complement.
TTTGTTTTACTAAACTTGAGGGAACTCACTTTGATTCTCATAAATGCTTCTTGTTTTTATGAAGAAAAAAAAATAAATTTGAATCTTAGAACATATTTCGATTCCTTGTTGTCTTTTTGTAAATTGTTTCAAAATGTTTGCATATTATAGTTATTTTACATCGTATTAGTATAACACAGTTTGTCGAATACAGAAACTAACTTTAGATGAATAAAATTACAAAAAAAAAAAATCTACTCGGCTAGCTGGAAGGCAAAGGTAGATTCCTTTACGCCTATTATCTGGCAACATAAATTGTTGATGGTAGAAACAGTCTAAATGAGGGTTTGCGAACCACTTTTCTGCCCCTTACTTCTTAGATATTGCAGCTATAGAAAAATTTTAAATGCAAGTTGTTCGTCTTAATAAGGCACTCATTTGGCTAATTGGATTTATTTTTCTATCTTCAATATTAAAAAAACTATAATGAAATGAAAAATTCAACTCCCTCCACCACCACCATTTTCACCTACTTTTAGCTAGATGGGTCATTTAAGATATCGTCCAAGGTTTTTATAGTTCTAAAAACATATTCCATGAAAGTTAAAATCCATACAAAATTACTCTGGTTAACCTGTTCACAAAATAACATGGGCAAAGCGTTATGCGCATATTATATATATATATATGAAACTTTTGAACGAAGAGTGGATTTGGGTTCTAGGGACCATGATCAATGAATAATTGAAGAAATTTTCCCGAAGTCTTGTCCCAATGTAATAGGTGGTGTTCCTATAGGAATCTACTTAAAAAAGTGGCTGAACACACTTTAATGATAATTTTGAACTCGCACAGACAGTTACAGTTAGGCCATTTATAAAATTATCGTTTAGCAGTTAGGAACACTATCGTTGATATTCTATGTTGCTACTTTTTTATCGTTAAAGACAAAATGTTAATTTATTTTATTTAATTAAAGTTAAAATCACTAGCAATGGAGCCATTTCATTATGCTACAGTAGTCGCATGACTGACACAAACTGTTTATACCATCGAACTACATTTTTTTATTGTATATTTGTTCTGTTTAGTGATTGACATGGTGCATTTCATGTATATTGCTTGAATATAATTAACTATAATCGGAAGAAAAAATAAGCACTAAACATATAATTTTTTTTATCCGTGAAACTGTAACTACATTTATTCGGATAATTTTAATTAGAAAGTGAACAAATATGTAATAACATCCTTAAAGAACGTAAATATTTATCTCTAATGCAACATCAGTATTTTAAAAAAAATAATTGAGTTTCATATTCTAAAAACTGTTAATTCAATTTTTATTTATTCCTTATGTAAGAATAAAATTTTTCTGTTTATCTACAATCGAATAGGGAAAAAACTGCAAAAAAGGAAATTGAAGACAAACAATTTAGAAAATACAAATTTAATGAAATATTCGTAAAATTGCATTTAAAAAAAATTGCTGTCGCTTATGTATATTAAAAAAAAAAATAAAGAATTTCCGATGTATATACTGTCATCTTTGATGCATTCCAGAAAAATAATAAACAAGGAAAGAAGAATTTATTTTATTTTTTTATTCTCAGATATTTTTGGAATTAGAAATTTTACTCCTTCAATAAGCCTTAGGTAAACAGTGTATTTTTCATTTTCTGCAAAAACATTTTTGTTTGAAATAGAGGGAAAACGGGACACAGAAAAAAAATAGCTTTGTATATTTTAGCAGTTCATTTTTCTTTCCATTTTAACCTAAAAGAAAATGGTGTTTATAAAAAAAAATAGAGAAACTCCATTTCCGAGCAGCACGAAGATTTTTCTTACTTCCTTTTTTCCCCTCCTTTTTATCAAAAGTTTTAACTTTTTTTTTTTTTTTTTTCGCTTTTCTCTCCTCCCTATCCCTTTTTCGACAAATGATGAGTTTCAGCGCGTTGAGAAAGAATACTACGTGGTCGAAGGGGTTTTTTAAATAGTGGGCATCTTAAAAATACTACGCTTATTCAAAAAAGGATGCTAGAGAATTTAATTTTGGGTAAAAAAAATCTATAGAACAGGAAAAAAGTTGAATGCCTTGTTATTCTAGGCATTTCTAATTACATTCAACTTTTTGGATTTAAACATTAAGTCGATAGATGCGTAAATTATTAAATTAAGTCATTAGTAAGTTCAGAATTCAAATAAAATACGAAAAAGTATTGATATTTTTAAAAATGATCAAATTATATATTAACTAAAAATATTGTATATTCTATATATTATGTTTATACAACAAAACACTGCTTTATTTTGTGCTACATATTAATTTTTATCTTTATTCTTAATAGTACGAAACTGAATGAGCCAGCAAATGTAACTGTCAATAAATATCAATTCTCTCAATGTAATAATGTCATATAATAATTGATTAATTTTCGCCTTCACATCGTTAATTATAATAGCTTTAGACCACTAGGTAGAGCGTCGGGAATATTGATCATATCTGTATATATAAAACACTAACGAACGTGGCATAGAAATCGAGCTTATTACTAATCGTGACAAGAATTACTGTTGTCAACAGCCAAATATAAACAAAGCATCATAAGAATTTCAAACTGCTTCATTCATTAAACATTTTTACAGCTGTACTGGATCAAATGCATCGCTCGGTTAATTAATGGAGCTGCAAAATATTATAAGTGTTCTGGAGGTAGTCCACCATACCACCAAAGAAGACATTCAGTCAGAGGAAAAAAGATATTAAAGAAATCAATAAATAGGCTTCAAACAAAAAGTTCTATCAAGTGCAAAAAAGTGGCTTAACCATTACCATGTAAGTGATAGTGGTGAGACTTATGATTAATATACCGTTTCTCGCCAAGCACGTCAAAATCCTGCCAATAGTCCAAAAACTCTAAAAGTCTGCGTTCCTGGGTGCATATCAAAAATGCTAACAAATTACCACTATTATATTTGGCAAGAAATCGCTCCAAAATGTTTCAGTTTTGGCGCCGTATATTAATATTACGTCTAGCAGCGATTGTTATGACTTGCCTGTGAAAACTGATTCTCATATATTCCAAAACAATTATTTTATATAAAAAAAAGATTTTTGTATTGTCTTAAGATGTATAAAGAGACTTTTCAATGAATTAAATTTCATTTTCGTACAATTTTTCATTTGACTTCAATAATATTTTTAATTCAGTTTGATACACTATCTGAAATAATGTTTTTAAATGCTGTAATAGAATTCAAACTCTCAATCAAAACATTCAAGTATGTGCTTTTGCCATAGTAGTCCATAAATCCATAGTAGGATTTTTATTTCCGCTTTTATTTCGTAGTATATACACTTTATAAATTGTTTTAATTGAATTCATGTGTTTTAGTCATATCAAATTATACGGTAAAATGTTTTTTTTTTTTAAAAAAGAAATGCCTCCTATATTAATAATTTAGTCTAAAAAGTCAATAATCTAGGCGAACAAACTGGTCGCCAAAGTCGGCTAATTTAAATTAAATCTCTTATACATAATTTGTTGTTCTTGATTCTCGCAACAAAGGAAGAATCGGTGATGTAGCGAAGCAAAAAGTATGGATTCCTCGGATACCAATCTTAGGGCGCAACTAGGATATAAATCTTTAGTGCATTAATGTTATTAAAAAAAAACGAAACGAAAAAGCAATATCACGTCATATCGTGTGTCCTTTGCTCTTAAAAAGCTACTGATGATTAATAGATGCTAAAAAAATCATATTGTTTCCCTAACCCTATTTATTATAGTTACATCTTAGTGAAAATAGTTCACTTAATGAAATGGAGTTCCATGATATCATAGTGACATTAAAAACTTAAATTATTTTCTTTTAATTATGCATTGTCTTTTATGGTCATGTAATTAATTTTATTTTCCAATTCCTAATGTAAATTGATGAGAAAATTAGCAAATCTCTCTTCCTTAGTTTTTAACAATGTAAGAAAATCATGCGATTTAGTATTTGATGAAATGATGGAAATTGTTTGAATAACTGCGCTGAATGTTACTGTTGGGAAATCATTCGAAAACGTATTTTCAAAATTCAGGGAATAATTGCTAAGCAATTAAAATGGTATCATTATCAAAATAGACAATGTTCAAAATGGTGTAAAAGACATTTTTGTACTGTAATATTTTTGGAATAAAAAAACATCAGAATTTTTAGCTAATTAATTAATTTTGAACTGCAAAATTAAGCGTCAGAGTGCTTAATTAATAATTTAATTTTTAATTAATTAAAATTTGAAATAAAATCACTAGGAGATGTTGACATTTAACTACATAAATATCTGTACCAAATTTGGTAGCTGTAGGTTTAACGATTTATCTCGTTGAGCATCGACACGTAAACGCAAACACTGCCTTTTATGTGTATAGATGATTTACTTCATTATATATTCAATATATAAAATTCATTATAAAAAAATAATCCTTTGTGATTTGGTACAGCTTAAACTAAATAAGCAATAGTAAGTTTTAGCTCATAGATAAAGAAAATGATTCTAAAGATCTTAATTTTTCGTAAAATTTTTTTCATTATACTCAACTGAAAACATAGCTTTGGATAAATGTATACAACACGATTAAAATATTTTTTTCCCTTTATTGTTCTTTTTATTTCTAACAGTATTTAAAATTTTGACTTTATAAAATAAATTAAAAAACTCATAAGTTATTTCATTCTTTTGCCTAATTCTGCGTTTTCTTACAATGCTTTTTATCCCACTTTTTTCTTGCAAGAGGATAAGAGGATTCAAAAATTTAATTGCATCAGTGTATTTGGCATAATAGGAATTCACACAATTGTGAGTTATATTCATTGGCTTTTAGAGAACATGGGATAAACATAAAATGCTAAAGTTTTAATTTTCAAGTGGAGTTTTGTAGAAACATTAAAAAATATTGCTTCAGTCTGAATATTTGAATTAATCTAATTTGATATTTCTTGATTTTTAACAAATAATATAGATTAGGATATTAAAACTTTAAAAATGCTTTCAGCATTTTGAAATTGGAAAATGTTTTTACTGGAGATTTAAAATAAATTTATATCTGAAATAAATTTCCATAACTACATTTAGTAAATAGATTCCCGTTTTGTATTTTACTTCATCCGAAATGAACGCTTATTTTCGTTTCAGAACTAATGCACTATTTTTTTATTGTATTTCTAAGTTATTTTTGCTGCACACACAAAGGAAATGATTTATTATTTAGAATTATTATCTGAAAACGCATTTTATGTATCATTTTTCCTTATAAAATAGTTATATGCTTTGCAGAAGAAGATTTTTGTTTTTAATTAAGAGTTAAGAATTATATTTAATTAGTTTAGTTTGATTGGAATTTTTGAAATATGGATGAAAACATTTATTAATAAGTCGATTATTCATTCCTACTATCATTCCTACTATCATTTAGTTATTATACTGCTTTTCTTCCAATTTATTTTGAAATGAAGGCAATTGATTTCTTTAAGTATTGTACAAAACTTAAACTACTATTCTTATTTTGTTGTTGTTGTTGTTTATTTTTCTTTTAAAGAGAAAAATTAAAATTGCCTATTTTCTCTCTTGGTATATTTTTAAACCTAAAATTAAATTACTGATTGTTTCTGTTAAAAAAAAAAAAAAAAAAAAAAAAAACATAAATTCTTGTAATAAATCTTATACACTTGATAAATGTGAGTTATTAAATTTTGTAGATCTTGTAATTCTAATATGACAGTGATTTTGGTCATATGGATGAACGCATATCTTTTTTTTCCAAACTACATCATCAATTTCTATTAACTGAAATTTTCCAGCCATCTGATTCAGAAAGACGTTATTATTATTTTTTTTAGGTAGATCCGTATAGGAAGACTTCCTAGTGCAATGGTTCTCATGACAAAACTTCGAGAAAATTTCTGCAGTTCATCACCAATCATGATCCCTAGAACCCCAAATCACCCTTCGTTCAAAAGTTTATATATGTTGTCTTGTGAACAGGATAACTAGAGAAATTTTGTTTGGATTTTAAATGGCTTGGAATATGTTGTCAGAAATGTAAAAAACTCGGACGAGTGCGTAAATGATCATTCTAGTTCGAAGGAGATGAATCGGTGGGGTATGAAATTTTCATTTCACTATAACTTTCTTCATATTGAAGATAGAAAAATAAATCGAATTAGCGCCTCGTTAAGAACAACTTTTGTATTGAAAGTTTTTGGATCATTGCAATATGGGGCTAAAAAGTAATTTTCAGCCCTAATTTTAAGTGCTTCTAACATTAACAATTTATGTTGTCAGATAGTTATATAGATATAAAGGAGTCTGTCTACCTTTGCCTTCCAGCTTGCCGAGAGGAATTTTTTAACTATTATATCTTAAAACAAAAAAAAAGGCTATATTTTTAAAAAAGGGGGGGCTATATTTTTCGAATCGAAAGAAAAAAACATCCACTACCAACCTGTGCCGAGATAAAAATTTGGAAAAAATAAAATCATAATAAAAATTCTTAAGAATAATTTAGAGTTTGTTTTTATTGATTTTCTGATAAGAGAATATGCCTCAGGCTATTTCTTAACAGCGGAAATGTTATTTTTTAAATTTCTAAGCAATTACGATATTTTCGCGTGTTTAATGCCTTAAAAAAATCTTTTTCTGATCAGAGAATTCACAACCCGATTTCAAGCGAAGATAAATACAACTTAACACAATGCCAGGAACAAAATAAAGATTCTTTCAAACAATTCCGTTGGGCTAAACAATAGCATAATCTCAAAATGATACTATAAATAATAATGATGCGAAGTCATTGAAATATAAATATATGTATCTGTTGATTATTGAAAATGGATTGAATAAATATCACCTTAATGATTGACAACATATTCGCCGACCAAAAAATGGCGAATACTCCTAAAATATTCTAGCAATTATTAATTGCATATTCACAATTGTATTATTTAAGGAGATGAATCTATTTTGACAATAGATTAACCGCGTCAATCAATTGCTGTCTCGAAATTCTTCTGTTATGCTTATCGATTTCTCGCCATGAAATTAGTTCACGAATAGTTTTCTAAATATAATTCTGATGAAAATTTCGAGAATTTTAAGGTTTTTGGTAATGGCATTTCTAATGTTCATCAAAACGTACAATAACAAATAAAATAACAAAATAAATACTCGAATTATGATGGTGTTTCTTTTTCTTTTTTTTAAATAGTTAACGGTTGCACAAACAATAAGTTGAGCAATAAATTTACGATTATAGAAACAAGATTAGTGTATTACGAAATAGTTATCAATACGAATAGTTATCAATTACGAAATAGTTATATGTTTTCTTCTCTCACTGCATTTAAACTGCAAAAATTTCTATTCTAAAATGCTAGATTTCAAGAATTAAATACAAACTGGAACTCTGCTTAGTAATAAAAAAAGTTTTAATTGAATTTACATCTTAGACATTTTACAACACTTGAAAAAAACTCTCGAAAATTTCATTAATCCTATTATGACCTAAAAAATGCACTATATTAATAATATTTTTAAAATAAAGTAAATATCTTCTTTTATATATCAACAAATACACATTAAAAAAAAGGAAACTCTAACAACAACTCACAATGATTGATTCATTTTGTTTATCAAATCTTGAAACAGTTATTTTTCTTAGGCAAGAATCTATATTTGTTTTGTCATGGTGATTATTTGTTAACTGATATGCACATATATATTATGGAATGTATTTTAATACCTATTAACTACTCAAAAGGGCTTATATTAGTCATGGATTATTATGTATTAATCATCGATTAGTTTAAATCCAATTAGAAATCATTTTAAATGAAATGATTATGAAATAATGAAACGAACTATAAAATGCGCAAGAGACATAAAGGTTCCTAAACAATGATATAATAAAATGAACAATTATATTTATACAGGATTAATTAATCCATTCTTCAAATTTTTATTAAATATCATCCATGAGAGATGAAAATTCTACATTACATGTACTCATTTTAAAACACAGTTCGTTTAAATTAATTTTTTTGTCTTAATTTCTATTACAGTACATCTCTGCCATACTTTATACCAGAAGGATGTAAAGGAGTTTTATTTTTAATAGGTTTTCCTCACATACGTGTTTTAAGATTTTTCTTAATTAAAAAGCGTTGTTTATTGTTTTAGAATTCTTTTCAAAACATTTTCTTTTGTTTTGTTTAGTAAAAAAATTTTTTTTTTATTTATCATTTGCCAACAAATACAAATAAGTCTTCCGTGATTTTTATACAGTTATAATGGCATAAAATTTTACAATGCATGTAAGTATAAATCCTTTGCTTCCTTAATAAAAATAATTCTAGAGAAATCTGTTTCACTTTCTAAGTGTAAAATTTACCGACACAGTTAAAAAATATTTATTATGACAGTGGCTGAAAATTCAATGGACCTACTTCGATTTGTCATCAAAAATGGAGAAATTTACAACATGGACTCACGTCTCGGCAGTGGCACAGCAACAGAGGAAAGGAAAGGTATAGATGCTCCGGATGTCAGCCTTTTGAGAGATGAAATCAGAACAAAATATTAGTCTGTTTACATCGTTTTTTAAATAAAAATAATATATATGCATGCAATGATATCTAATTTGTCTTACTTAATTTCCAGGTTTTTATCTTAATTTAACGCATATTAACTTCTTTCTAAAATGTTCTCTCATTTCCTGATCCAATTCCTATTTTTTTATTTACTAAAAATAAAACTTTAACCTACCTAACTTTAACCTTTAACTTAAACCTACGCGTACTTTATAAAACTGCTGTCTCAACATTTTATCATGCTCAGTGTGAAGGAATAAAAATCCTTAATGTTTACCACATTCTTTTAAAGATATCTAAATTTTCGTATCCTTAATCTACATGTATCAAAGAAATCCCTATCATAATCTCACTGTAAAACCACTGAAGGGAAAATTTTGGTCTCTCTTTTGAGCTTGTATCGGGAATGTGAACGGACTTCAGTTTCATCATAGTTTCTTGTTCATAATATGCCTCCCGGATGAAATAAATCAAAGTTTTAAAATTCCAAAAGTTTCTATATTTTCTAAATTACTGTTAACTGATAGTAATGAAAGAATATATTACGCCCAAGATGCCTAATTTCGCCGCTACGACACAGCTTCCCAAACTAATCAGGTCAATCCGATTTTTAAAATTTGTCCTGAATTGACCTCCCCTTCAGCTCCTCTTCTATCTAAAGCAACCCTGCTTGAAATTCAGAAATTTTTTTAAAAAATTTCTCTAATGTAGCATACATCTAAGGACCAAATACAAACTCTTTGTGGCGTTAATTGATCGTAAAAGTAAACAACAACGGTGCATAATCTCTGATTCAGGAAATCTAATACTCCACTGCCGCACCACATCAAAACGTTCTTGAAAACCTGAGCCCTAATTAGCGGGTCCTAGCATTTACTCATTCCCCGTTGTTTGCTGAGTGAGAAACGTTCTTCCTTGCTCTGCTGAGTGCTCGCCCCAACGGTCGGTTGGGCGGTGATTATCCGAGTCGTGGCCCGGCTGTTCATGTGCACGGGAAACGCCATTACACGCTTGGGGGGCTGCGAGGGACGTGCTGAAATGGGGCGTCGATGCCATTCAAGCAGGCAAAAGAATCGACTGAACAAGCATGTTTGCACTTTCAAGTGCCCAGCAAACTACCAGTCCCTAGTGCTCCTATCTAAATCGCCTGGAGACTTCCAGGAGAATCGAGTTTGAGGGTTAAATCAATAGTATTACGATGTTTAGTCGTTGCACTTTAACGCTGTAAATATAGGTTCGAAATAGATGAAGATAGTTTTGAAGGTATATAGGCAGCCGATAGCCTGAAGAAAAATGAAAACTATATTTTTATAATAATGGACTTCATACTTGAAGTGTGCTTAAAATAACTCATTGAGAAGTATTTCTTGCTTTAGAACAAAATAATAAATACTAAGGAAGGAAGCATTTACAGTCATCTTATCAATTTGATAAGATTTTACATAAAGTGTTAATTGAATGATGAAAAAATTCGGTAAGTTTGCAGATACACATGACAATATTGAGCATACTTGTTTCATGCATTGTACCGATGAGACTGGCCAAGGGCGGTTTCCACACATATGTAAACGAAAGAAAATTTTATATTCATTTATTGACTAAATATGTTGTACTCACTCAATACAGTTGTTATTCTAAAGCACTACATAACAGGATTTAATGAAATTGTAGAAAAATTTCGGTGGCCAAGTATCAGAGTCTAGACTTCAGGGAACGAATTCGAGATCTGAATCCATTATAGTACATGAGGCTGATACATTTTAATCCCGTCGAGAACTGATGTCTTCCCCCTGCTGTGGGGAGAATGTGATGATACCTATGATGTCATCTCAAATATTATCCTCATCTTCTGACTATGATTCGAAATCATCATTACATAAGAGATCCCTCATAATTTCAAAACTAGCGATAGTAATAAGTTTAAAACAGTTTTTTTATATGTCAGTTACTATAATATATTCCAGGATAAATTTTAGACAGGATTTATCATTCTACTGACTTCTTTGAGGAAGGATAAATCCCCAGGAACATAAAGCGAAATTTTAATTCCTGGTCCCAATTCCTTAAATCTTGGGTATGAATAATAAAAATTAAATAATGAAAATAATCGATCATAAATGAAATTCAGACTGACCTAGACAGATGTGGAATATTATATACTTGATTAGTGCATAGATTAAGGCGGATCTTTTAGTCAAATTAAATTAGAACATTATTTAATTGTAGCATTTATAATGTATATTAATGAAAAGAAATTGAGCAAAAGTTTAATTTTGTTGTTCAAATTAATTTTCATTCTACATACCAACAACCGCAAAAGAACATTGACTCCTCGTAGATAAGTTACATGGAAAATGTTGCCAAATAATCTGTTCCTTTCTCCAGGCTTGATTTTCTCTCAAATCTAACTTTGTATATTTAGGTAATAATTTATCTCTTGAAGATAACATCAGTTCGGTGACAAGATTCATTACGCAGATTTCCTACTGCATTTTGGATTTATTTTGCGGAACAAAATTCCTGGAATTTATGTCATATTATTTATGCAAGCGTCTTATCGTGTTGCCAGAAGAGCAAGTTTTTTACCCGTAGATTCTTTACTGCATCTGAAGGATCAGGGGAAACAATCAGGATTCCGACAATAATGTTAAGTCAAGCCATGCGAAATGTTTTTGAAATACTGTAGAAAAAGAGATTATTCTTATGAAGATAATATTACAAATACTATACCGATGATACAAGAAATTCAAACATTGGACCGATTGTAAAAGGAAACTAGAGCGCAAAAGTACCAAATGGCTCATACCAGAATTTGCTTAGCTATTTATATACATAACGAAACATAAGGTCAAACACATATTCGTTTAAAAAAACATTATTGTAATTTTAAATTAATGGAACGTTTAAATTATTCAAAAAGGTAAAAGCAATTTTCAGCAATATTTATTAACTTGTAATTTCATTATCAAAATGTATTGACTTGCGTAGCATTATATTTAAAATTATAGTTAAATACATGTTGCAATTTCCATATTTATTATGAGGGTCGAAAGTTAAATGAACAATAATGATTGTTTCGTTTGATAAGCAAGCGTCTTTTTGTAGTGCTCCCTAGACAGCCGCTTAGAATTGCTTAACGTGTAACCAGTCATGGGGAGCTCATGAAATACAAGTCTTTTTGTTATTAATGTTTTATGCACAAGTATTATAAGTGTAAAAAAAATTTAATTTCTAGATTTTTTAAAAAAAATTGATGTTTATCTTTATCTAATGTTTCGCTTTATCTGAATACAATCTTTTCCAATGCAATAAGTTACTCAACTTGTGGCTTGCCCCAAAATTACAAATATATATATATCAGTAATTATTTTTAAAATATTCATTTTCTTACTTTATCTCCTAAAAATTGTATCTTTAAAATCATCATATAACTTGCTGGAGACAAGTCGAAACGATATATTTGGAGCAGCTATCATAAAAGATAAAGCATATCTCGACGCTCTCTTATTCTGAATAAATTATAATTAATGAAGGTTTTTGTTTTAACTTTGTGCAATAGAAATTTTTTGTAGGAAGTTTTTATTTGCTTGGATTATATGTTAATTTGTGATAAATATTATGGTCTTTCAATGCAATTGCAACCAAATTATATTTAGATCATGTTCCTTCAAAAGCATTAAGAATGAATGAGTTATGATAAAAGCTATAATAAAAGTTCGGAAAAAATAAAAGTGCAAAAAAAAAAAGTGTCGTGGGCTTGCCAATAGTGCTTTCAAGCATGAATAAAAAAATGTGGGAAGAATCAATTCGGAAAGAAACTTCTTAAATACTTTTAGCATCGATTTACGATGGAAATAAGTTATTATTCGTAGCGACCGATTTTTAATTTTATTAATCAGTACTTAGTAAATTTCATTGACTGTATCCATAACCAAACACTTTTTTTCTTTTTGCTTCCTTCAAAGAGGCCAAAATAATAAAAGCTCAGTTTATTACATCTACAGGACATTTGAAAAACTATATGTGTAGAGGGACGAGACTCTTTATAACTTCATTATAAGGTAGATGAAAATAATAGACGAGTTTCAGGGGCAGTGATTTAATTATTTTCTAAGTTTCATATTTCATAAGACAAAACAAACACGAACATGAAAATACACGACATTCACTAGAATACAATCTAATAATTATCCCCCCCCCCAGAAGAATCATGAGGAATATACTTTGATGTTAATAAGGTAATGCCATCTGTTGTATCAAAAAAGAAGGTAGTGGAGTAATGTAACCGCTACATATGTACATTTTAAGTAACTGCCATTATCTGAGAATGAGATATATTAAATTTTAATGACTAATAAATTAATGCAAATATGAAATAGTGGTTGTGATCGGAATAGTGGTTGTTATTGTTCAACATCGCTAATAGTGTTGATGAAAAAGCAAACTCCGTTGAAAATGTTATTTGCTAGTTTGCATCATTTTTTTTTTCATTATCCGCTTTTTCAATTCATTAATTGTAGCTACTTTTGAGAAATGTCAAAAAAAAAATACGAAGATGATAAAGGATTAATGTTGTAGAAATTCGATTCTTCCCTTTCTTCCTAAACATGTGCTTACCGAAATTCTTTGAATTCAATTAATACATGGCTCAAATTAAATATTAAAAAATATTCTAATGGCAATTAACGTTTCAAGCATTTAATGTATGTAATTAACTGTTTACACTCAATATTTATTCAAGATGCATTACAACCCTTTTGCATTGCATTTAATCTAATATTTTATAAGAATGCAATTCATTTGAATTTCGGAAAGAAAAAAAAAACTCTTCGAATTATGTTACAATTTACTGTATACAACTAAAAGAAGGATTATTTATTTAAATCCAATACTGATGTTATTTTAATAATGCCCACTGTTCTCGAGAAAGAAAAGATTGTATTTTAATTGTCATTAAACATTTAAAAACAAGAAATTTGATTATAAATATTTATTTAAAATTCATTACAACGATGACTAACGATTTTAATTATGTATTCGTTTTATCATGAAATTCCTCGTCTTTAATATTTTAAATAAAGGTAATTACTATAAAAGTGTTATTTTTTTTCTAATGTTAAATGTTCCGAAAGATTTAAAAATAACGAACAAATTAACTAAAAAGAAAAAAAAAACTAAAATTCATAAGTTATTATAAAAGTGTAAAATTACTTTTGTTTTTAGAAAAATGCAAGATTAAAAACCTCTAATTTAATTCGAAGTAATAATTTATCGGAAAAGAAAACCATCATTTTAAAAACTCGAAATTATGTCACGAGGAAAATTATTTAAAAAAATTAATAATAAGTTCTTAAATTTTATTTTGTAACAATGTACCTACATTTTCTTATTTCAATTTTGAATTAAATCTTCATTGATTTATCTATAGAAACAGCAAAGATATTTCTCTATCGTAATTCTATCATTCTAATTAATTCAATAAATAGATCGTAGTTTACTAACCGGTTCAAACTGGAAATTGAGTTCAACAAACTTCTTTTAATTCTTTAAATAATCGTTTTCACTCTAAACTTTTATTATTTTGTTGATAGAAATAAATGAATTGAAAATAATACTGAATGAATGCTGTTTTTTTTTGTTTTTTTTTAAAAAAAACAGTGATGTTCTAACGATAAACTTTATCACAAGCAAACATATGTTTCAACAAACCTTTTAAAATACTTGCGTCATAAGTTTTTTACTGGTTTTATCTGTTTATAAACATGAAAGAAAAAATTGTTTGGAAAAACCGTTGTAAGAATTTGATGGTTGCTGCTGATATCCTATTCTAATAAACAATAACGTTGAATTTTTAATAATATTTTTTTTTACTTTGATGCAACGACGGATTAAGAAATGAAATTCTTATGTGACAGAATTCGGAGATTTGTTATGTAAGCGTATTTCCTGTTTCTTCTGGCTGCATAGCAAAATAGTATCTTTATTATTCAGTAAAAGAATTTTGCTGTTGATTGTATTTCACTTTAAATTAAAATGATCTTATGTATCTAATGATCACAAATGTATCTAATTTGCTTAACTTTATTTCTTAAAAATTTCGTTATAAAATAATATTTACTTTTTAGAAGTGTAATAATTTTTTTTAAATAATTCAATGATAAATCTAAATTAGTTTCTTTTAATGGAAATTAAATTATTTTATTTATCAAATTATTTTTGACTTTACAAAAAACAGTTAAATATATTATTCTGAAGGAAGTTGACATTCTTGGAATCGAATATCTCATGTAATTTTCTTAAGTCCTTCATTTTCATGTAGTTCCAAAGTAACATCGACATATTGTTTCTTAGAGCATTCTACAATTAACGGTAACTTAAAATACATTTATATTAAAAAATCATCATCATTTATCATTTCAAATTAAATATATAATTATCCATAATTGTAATGATATTTTGGAAGACGTAACCTAATTAATTTTATAATTTATTATTACGATTTTATAATTTTTAATGTTTGTTTTGAATTCTATGAACCTTGTCGAATAAGCATTAATAATATCTTTGATTGAGTTAATTGCTCTTGGTGCTTCTCTATATTAAACTATGATGGTTACATTTTTTATTAATTTTACAGATAGGAAGAATGTATTAATATTTCCTATATTTATGAGAATTACGATTTCCTTTTTTAATTAGTAAATGAATACATTAATTTATTACATTAATACTGGATTAATTTATTACGTGGATATTACATTAGTTTAAATTGAAAAACCATTCATTAATTGATTAATAATGAGTGTTTCAACAATATTAGTATAAAATTAGAATTCTAAAAAAATTATAATGAGCTCCATAAAATTACTTGGTATTTTTTTTAAATGTAATAATAAAAAAAGCATATGACAGTTTTCTTATAAAATAGATTGTATTAAATTGATAAAGTTATTCTTTACTTTCATTGTTAGACATTTTTCCTTTCCGTAATATTATTTTGCGTATTTAATTAGTAGACTTTTCTCAAAATCCCAATCCAGCTTACAGCTTACAGCTTTTTTAATTCATTTCAAAAAGTTATTTTACTTGTTAAAAAAAGAATATCTCATTTGGTTTTGCCCAAATTTTTGAGAATGAAATAAATATTCTTTTTGTTCCTAAATGGACTAGCGTACATAAGTTAATTCTGGAAAGTGTTTTTGGAAGCTTTTCCCTCTCCGAGGAAAATTAATGGATTATTCCACCGGCTCGCAGAATTACATATTCAGAAATAGTCCATTATATGCTCTCCATTTTCGAGATCATTACTTATAAAAGTTGCTGCTTCTTCCTTCTACAAAATTTCTTCTTTCCTCCAGTTTTCTGACTTTGTTTTCTTTTGGCGTACCTCCAACTAAAATGTATGAAAAATGAGGGAAGAAAATTATAAATTGTTCCAACGCATTTATGCAAGATAACATTCACATTTATTTATTTACTAAAATCAAAAAGTTTTCCAAAAATATTAACATTTTACTTAAATTTCTTTTATAATTTTTTTAAAATACTATCTAAGAAAGTATATAATCTTTCAGACAAATTTTTATTTATTTGCATTTAATTCTTTGAACACAGAATGTGTTTTTTTTTATCTGACTGCATCAAAAAATAGATTAAAAAGGACATGCATAAAAATGATTATTATAAAATCTATGTAAATAAAAATGTAATTTCTAAAAAAATTACAAGTCTAAACGACCGAATTAATTTGCGCATGACTTCTAAGAAACAGAAAGGAAGTATAATGAAAATTCCATTATAATTAATGAAATAGATAATTTTTTTAATAATTAAAGGCTATAATTCCAAGCGTAAAAAGAATAGATTTGTTTTAATATTGGAATTCTTGTTAAATGAAAATATTATAAATTTTTGAATCAGTTTCTTCATTTGCTTCCTGGCAACCACTATTAACATTTGTTACAATGCATATCATTCTTTAAAATTTCGTAAAATATTTATAATAATTTGCTTTTGATAAAAAAAAAGTTAGAGAAAAATCTGCTTTCTATTTTTTTTAATCGTTTGGTATAATTTGTAATTTTTCCAGCTGCTTCGTTCTTTAATATTCTTTTGCTGTAATTGATATTCTGATTTTAATTAAAAATTTGTTTGTAGTATAATAAATTTAAGTCTATATTTTCTATATTTTTCAGAAAAGCCTTTTTTATGTTAAAAATATGATATATATATTTTTAAAAATGCATTTATATTTTTGTGCTCGTCTACTTTTTATCGAATATTAATAATAAACACATTTTTAATTTTTCGCATATGAAATTTATTCTACTTAGTCGCCTACAACTGATTTGATGTGCGATAACTGTAACATTTATTATGTTATAAGAATTTATTCTAAGTACTTCAAATGCGTTCAAACGAAAACTAAACAGAAATCGAAAAATAACTTTAAAATAAAAATATCTTTCATATATCGACATTAATACTGACAAAACGGTGTAACTACAAAATAAAAAAGAATTACAAATCCTTATTTTCTTCGAAGATAACCTTTTCTGGGATAAAGAATTTAAATATCTTGATTTGATTCTGTACAGCCAGCTTATTTTTAAAAATGAAAGTCAAATGCAGCATCCATAAATTCTGGGAGGAAATGCACCTAATAATTCCATTAATGGAAGTAAATTCATTGCTTTTTACTAAACAACAAATTCCTTCTGTTCAAACAAATCCCATTTCCCATCCTCACGTACGCTTCTTCTAATTAAGGCCTTGCTGCTAAAACACATCTTAAGAAAATTCAATTTTTGAAAGCAAATTACTCAGAATCATCACAAATGCACTATGGTTCATACACAACGATGATCTCCATAAGATATAAAAGTACTAAAATCTAAGATTACATTAACGAATTAACGAACTTTCTTGGTAATCTTGCATCTGATTAAGCAACGGTAAAATCACGATAATCCAAGATCAAATCCAATTTACTTAGAATTCCAGAAATTAATCCTGTCCATAAGCTACAACTAAATGGAATATTAAACCATTTAAAACGTTTTCTTAGTAATTTTGCCTCATTTCACTTGCATCTCTTAAACCATCATCGCACCTAGCTACATAACTATTTTATAACTTACTGCTTCATCACCCTTTAGTGATGTGTCAGTACTTATTTAATAATGTATACTATACCAATAGTGGTACAATATATTTTGTACCCGTATTGGTACAGTAACAATAAATATATTTTGTACCAAAAGCGGTACGATATACTTTGTACCAATAGTGGTATGATATATTTTTACCTGTATTGATACAACAGCATATTTTGTGCCGATACTGGTACAAAATATTCTTATCCTTGATGGTTTTATTACCCTCAATCTCATTAGAAGTGCTCCGACACAAAAACTCAACTAAATATCCAATAAAAAAGCATTGCTTCAAAATTTACTCACATACGGATATTTGAAGCATATATATGTTTTAGTGCAAATTTCATAACAATTAAATAGATATTTTGTTATTAATAAGAATCGTGAAAATATTTTCTCTCTCAGAAATCCGGGTTTATTAGTTAATAACGGATAAAAATGAAATTTTTTTTGGAATATTACGTTTTTCAAATTTTTGAAGTTTTAGTTTTTGTTAATAAAATTGGATACTTTTCTAAGTTAAATAATCTTTAATACCTGTTTTACCTTATACTAAAATTATGCGTTCATATTTATGTTAAAAAGATCAATAAATAAATAAATAAAATTATTCTTAAAGAAAATTTGTTAAAATAAAGAATAAATGAATATAATATTAATTTTAGGATTATTTTTAAGTCATTTTCGTGATTTTTTTTGTTGAAAAAAAAATTAACCTTTGAAGCCAACTCGCTTTTAATATGTGACAACTTACATGGCATCTCGAATAAATAGCCATGTTATTTACCGTAAGAAAGCATTGAGGATCGAATCGAACATGATATCTCTTAATTTCTGAGACTTAAGGTAAAATCTAAAAATATTTTTAGATATTGATTTGAACTATTAACAAAGTTCCGGCTACATACAATTTTCAAAACGTCTTACTGACAAAAAAAAGCAAAATTTTAAATTTGCTAAACTTGGAAATATAATGCGCAGAAAGGAATTGAAATTCGAAGCACGTTTCTAAGAGAAGGAATGGCCCAGCAAAATCTGGTAAAAATTTGCTAAATTAGAAAATTTTTACAAAAAGTAAATTTTTTAAAATGCTATTCAACTACTTATTTCAGAACATTCATTCATAAATTACACCCAAGTTTCTTTTCCCTAGATGGCAAGTAATTTTATACCAAATTAAAATGTGATGTCATTTTATAATAGTATTTAAACAGACTTTTATTTTTGTGAATTAAATATATGACATTCCGAAATATCTTTCAACTATTTCGTATGAAAAGAACTGTTCTGGCAACATTGAAATACGAAATATTTAAGTAGCTAAATTGTCATTAGTGTGTATATTTAACAAGTCATTTTTAAAACTATGAAGTTTTCTTTTCATATTTACTTTTATGACAGAGTTTAAACATTCTGCAAGTGCAGAAGTAAAAATTAAAACGGACACTTTTATTGAACAGAAAGAAAATAAAAGTTTTAGTATACCTATCAGTAGGCAAAGGCCTATTCTTTTTCAGATGTGCATTAATTATATCCTTCGCAATTAGTGAGTCTGGGAGCCCAAACGAATTATTAATTATATCCGCTTCAACTACAAGAGAAAGGGTGAAAAAAATCGTCTGCCTCATAATTATAAATTTTATTTTTGCTTTGCCTTTGTTGTTTCGCTCTTTTAATGAGGATAGAAATAATTATGCAGGAAAAAGTGTTCTTTCCGTTATTGCTTTTTTTGTGTGCATTTTAGCTAATTTTTTCTTTACTTTTCCAGCAATTACAATTTTTTTATTTCTTTTTTTCCCATGTTGCTGCTCGTAAAAGGGTATGCGCTCATTGTGATTAAAGTGCCGTGAATTTAGTATTTCGTCGAATGGAAAAGGTAATGAAGCGCAGAATTTCCCTTAAATGTCCAAAACTATATATTTCTTCTAATTGGTCGCTATTTAGTTTCATTCATGACTTAATGTCTCTTTTTATAAGAATGCCATTTTCCTCAGCTACGACGTTGTTTTATATCAAAGCATTGGATATAAAATTAAATGGTTTATATTAAAAAAATTTGGCAATTTAGAAGAGATATTATAAAAAGTGCTAATCGGAATCTGTTATTCATCTGAAATAAATTTGTCAACGTGTGTTGCATCTTCTTCAAATTGAAATACTCTACTAGATTCCTAAAACAATGCATTGTGAATATTTTGATATTAAACGTGAAATATTCAAAGATTTTTCCTTATTTTGTCGAATTATATAGAAACAACACTTTTATATTTTTGACAAATCTATAATGTTGCAGATAATGAAAAAAAGCATGTATAAATACAATTTTTGTTCAAGATGACTAAATTTCCTTAAATTCAAATGGATTGTCAGTGGAATAGGGGGATGAATATTACAAAAATATTTCCTTCTAAAACCACGCAATCAATAAAAAACGATTTTATATTGTTAATCATAAAAATATGGATATTTCTTGCTATTGCTTTTCGGTTCTAAACTATAACAAAAAACTTTTTCTTTCAAAATCCAAACGTTATTTTAATAATAACCTCCAAATTTGAAACAACCATTAATAAATAAAACAAAACAGATCTCAAGGACATACGATATTTAGATACACACAAACACAGACACTCACAAAAAAAACTGTGTCTTGAAAAAATTAAATTATAGTTTATTTATTTGTGGCAGGCGATTATATTTCTTTCCTAATAAACTCTTTTATTTTTGAATAAATTTCAATCATACGAAATAGTCAAAATGAATTTATTTATATTAAAAAAAGCAAGAAACATTTTAAAAAACATTGTTGTTTTTAATGACGATAAAAAAAAATCTATGCACTTTCTAGAAGTAGTTAAATATTAGATAGATCCCTATATTATATATATACATATATATATATATACGGGGGTATAAAAAAACTTGACCGCGGCTTTTATTCCTTAAATATTGATCACAGACATATACTGTAAATTGCAAAGTTACAAAATGTTATAAAATCGATTAAAATTTTAAATTAAAAAATACAAAATTTAAATTTTTATGCAGACCCCGTACAAAAAAATTCCCAATGAGTAAAATGTGTCCCATCCTCTAATAAGGTCATGTACAAAATTTCAGAATTTTATCATGAAAACTCTCAAAGATATGCTAAAACAAAGTTGGTGAAGGGTCAATCACAAATTAAGATGCAAATGTTTACAGCTTCAGTGCAGATGACGCGACGCAGGAATGCATAATAAGCAAATAAAATATGCTTTATATCTTCAGCTTTCAATACAAATTTTAAAATCTATGCTTTCTGAAAAATACTTTAAAATTTTATATCATAATTACAGAATATAACTTAAAAATAGCACAGTCAATGACTTGTAAAATAACTTATGTAATCTTTCCTTTATGTAATATTTCCTTTAAGTTATAACCTTTAATGTAATCTTTCCTTTGAGTTGTTTCCTTTAAGTTTCTACATATTTTTAATACTTTTGAACCAATAAATAGTAACATTATTATTTATTTATACAATAACTACTTTCTTTGTTAATTTATGTGCGACCCCTAAAATGCGAACATCCCAAATGAATTTTCCTCTTTGCGAACTCATACACAGACATTGAAAAGTGGTTTAAGTCAGCATTTATGTAGTTTCATATCTTTGAGACTTTTTGTAATAAATTGCTAAAATTTTGTATATGACCTTATTAGAGGATGGGGCACATCTTACTCATTGGGAATTTTTCGTACGGGGTCCGCATAAAAATTTAAATTTTGCATTTTTTGAAGTTTAATTCCTTGAAAATTTTAATCGACTTCATAACATTTTACATCTTTTTTTACGCAACTCTGTAATTTACAGTGTATGTCTATGATCAATATTTAAAGAATAAAAGCTGCGTTGAAGGTTTTTGAGACACCCTGTATATGTATACATACAGGTGTGCATAACGCTTTGCTCATGTTTTCTTGTGAACAGAATAAATAGAGTAATTTTGTTTGGATTTTAACTAGCATGGAATATGTTCTTAGAAATGTACAAATCTCGGATGAGTTCGTAGATGTTCCATCTAGTTCAGAGCGGGTGGAAATGGTGGTGGTGGGGGGGGGGGGGGGGGGAAATTTCATTTCGTTATAACTTTCTTAACATTGAAAATAGAAAAATAAATTCAATTAGTGAAATCAGCGCCTCATTAAGACGAACAACTTTTGTATTTAATCGCAATATCTTAGAAGTTAGGAGCTGAAAAGTGACTTTCAAGCCCGAATTTTGACTGTTTCTAACATCAACAATTTATGACACCAGATAATATTTCAGATGCAAAGGAATTATTGCCTTCCATCTTGTCGTGAGGATTTTTTTTAATAACGAAATAAAGTTTATTTCTTATAAATATTTGGCTGTCATCTGTCATAAGGTTACTAAAAGATTCTATTCAAATGGGCTGCTAAATTATACTATTAATAATAATATTATTTGAAAGGGTGGTCTGCATTCGCGCTCGATGCATGTCAAATGCACTGTAGATCAATTTTGGAATACTTTGTGCATCCTGCAGATAGAAAAGTGCGTGACTTCAAAATGCAGCTTAGAATGATGTATTCATAAATGACATGGGCAATTACAAATGTTATACAAATGTAATGTTTCTTGAAAAGACGTCATTGAATCTTTGTTATCTTTTAAGTACAGATATCATCTCTAATCCGATATATATAGAACTGGACACCTGTCAGATTATAGAGAGCGAACGGACAATAAAAAATCATATAGAAATTATGCATTTTCCCACTTGTACAGAACGAGTTAAGGAGAATATACGTTTTGTTGAGTAAGAGCATGTTAAAAAGACAAATCATGTAGCGAAAGGAGAGGGGGGGATTTCAAGTTTTAATAGGAAAGAATGGTTCATCACCAAGTAGCACATTCCAGAAGGAGCGCCGGACTATGGGAATATCGGATAAGAGAAAATCTATTATACTCACTGTAAAATTTTATGTTTACTAATCATTCACTTGATTGAAGAATGACTAATTTTTTAAGTTAGAATTCATAAAAACCAGTGGAAGTGGTCACCCTAAAACTTTCTCGAATACTCTCTAATAAACTTGTCATGCCGCCTGACATGGCACTGGCGAATAGCTATGAAATATTAAATTTCGGTTTTGAATTTGAGATTGTCACTCGATCTACCGTTCATCCTTGGAAATTTATTTGGCGATTAATTCCCTGCCATGTGCAAATAGATCCAAAAATCGAATTTGTGTTTTAGACACATTTTTCTCAACCAATTGAAACAAAGATTTGACATAAAACTGCACTTGTAGACACAAAATCCCACACCAAATTTGTTGTATTTAATTCATTGCGTTTTTGAATTATCGCTTTTGCATATTTCTGGTAGTACAGATCCACAGACAGTCAACCCGTAATTGGATTTGGCTTATAATTGGACAGGTGTCTACACTAAAATCTGTGCACCGAATCTTATCTATTTAGCTCTTTGGTTTTGTAATTATCGCGTTAACTTATATTGAAACAGCCGGACTGACCGACTTACTCTAAACGAAATTTTCTCAAAATTTGATAAAAAAAATTACAAATTTGGTGAAAAGACCGTATACCAAATTTCGGCCGTTTAGCTCAAAACGTTTTTTAGTTATCTTTGTCACAGACAGACATTTCCCTAAAGATGCTTTGTCGAACTCAGGGAGATCAAAAACAGAGATTCGTTCTAATCTCGAGTTAGAAGTTTCTGACGATTACTATACTTTCTTTATATTGTGTATACAAGAAAATAAAAATTTAATCCATATAAAAAATATTTTAGTATTAGAATTCAGCAATATGTTTGTGAAAATCTTTTAAGTGTGATTATATATCCTTTTCTTACTTCTTTTAGAATATATCATGCTACGCTTGATATTTTCATTAAAAACTGCACGCAGTTTTTTTTTTCTTTTTCTTTTCTTTCTTTCTTATCAAGACAGAATAACCTAATAATAAAAGCTCCTCTATCCTTTCTGCGTCACTCCCCATGTGATGATTCCACACACTCCACGCAAGCGAGCTATTCAGTTTCATTTGTGTAGAGCTTTATTTGATACGGATGGAGCTCGCACAAGATGTTGTTTGCCCATTCGGTGCTCGAGACACACTCGAGCTCATGTGATGGAACAGACTGCCAGGAAAAGGTCAAGTGCTTTCTGGAGTGGATGGAAATGCTTTAAGCAGGCCGGGAGTGCTGAAAGATGGGAAGATATCTTGAAAAGAGTTGAAAAACAGCAACTATTCCCATTTTAGGCATGGAATAATTAGGTGAAAACACGTACATAAAATGAAAGAATTTAATGTTAGAAGAGCCGCAGATGGGCTACGTGGAGAAATTACTATTTAAAATTTATGCTGGAGCGCTTGCATTTTTCAATTGGCTCATAAGTAGCGATTACTATCGCTATTATTTATATATTACTTTTTACATATAAACAATAGTTATTTTCCCCCTTTTTTTCTTAAAAAGATTTCATATATAGAGAGAAAATAAATAATTGCTGAATATATTTAAATCATGCATTAATTAAGATCGAATTGATTTCTTTATTTTGCTTTATTGTTAAGATATTAACTAAAAGCCAGATACAGTAAAACTTGCTGATTCAAATAATTTCGTATTTCGATCTTCTGATGCGAAATTTCTTCAGAGTAAACTTGTTTAAATTATAATATCGTCTCGTTCTGAAGATAAACGAAGACAATGTCAGCGCTGACCTTGCCATTCTACACTTTGATTAGAGGAGGACGATAATTGAACTTCATAAACATTTTCTCTACCTATATGTATTCTCATACGTATCTTCTCAACAAATTTGCGAAGCTAGGACATTGGATTCTTCTGTAGACAGATTTTGTAAGTTTTAGATTCACATATATGACAGACACATTCACATATACGATTTAATCCCATTGTGTCTAACAATCTAGATTAGGAAGTCTCAAAAGTTTTGATAAAGACGAACAAAATCGATCCTTATTACAATTTAAAAATTAGTCCAAAGCCATAAACATATTTTTGCAAATAATGAAGACTGAATTATTCCCTCTCTCCCTAGGTTTTCAGACTGATCTGATAGCTGAAGTTGGAATCTCAAAACCCATGATTGAAACGCCAATCATATTTATCGGCTACACACATCCTACCCTTGTAGTAAAAGTTATTTGACCCCCCCCCAAATTACTATATTTTCACAAACAAAACAAAGCAATTCTCTATGCAATGCCCACAATGGCTTCAATCAATATGATTAAACAGAAATGCATTTCCTAAGAAATGTTTTTTTTTTTTTTTTTTTTTTTTTTTTTTGACGCAGCAAGGCCATATCGGATTGTTGAGCATTTAAATCCAATAAACTAACCAGGCAATCTGAAAACGTTTTGTATGTTCCATGCTGATTTTCTCACTAACAATTACGCATTCATAAAGGTATAGCAGTTCAGAAGCAGTTTGAAAGTATATATATATGAAAATTCTTGTAACAGTCCAGTGATCCAACACTCATACATAGATTGCAATCAATCAGTTATATCCTCAAAAATTTCCTGGCAGTAATACTGATTTGATACTTATTACAGATGTGCGAGCTTATTCATACTATTTATCTCCTTGAAAATTTTATCTTAATGTTTTCAGCTTTTCTTGAAAAAAGAAGAAAACAAAATCTGTCACATATCGTGATGGCATGTTGATATTTGAACCTCATTTTATCGGTTGTAAATGGCTACGGAACAATGAATTCTCTGTAATCTTTAAAGGCGTACACTTCTGAAATACTAGGCTGTTACCATGACTTTAACAAACAAGACCACCAGTGAAGTTTCTAGATCATACTCAATTACTTCGAGATTGAATGCCTACAGAACCGTGTCGAGCAGAACAGCGTGAAAATTTTTCTATATTACTCCGAGAACATTTAAAGCTTCATAAGAGCAAAAAGAAGAGACAGGCATCAATTTAATTCTTTTTTTTCTTTCCTTCCCAAAATAGAGGCACCCAGGTAATGCGTTCAAATGAAAGAACCATTCCATTAAGCTTTATTTTTAAATGCCGTGTTTGATGTGGTCATCCGACATGCTCACAGAGTTCAACGCAGGAAGCCAGAACCAGATGTCTGAGACGAGCTTTTGTTTTGTCCACTCTTGCCAAGCGTAAATCGTTTTCCTTCACGGAACACTGAATTTAAAGGAAGAACAAGAACATATATTCGGCGACAACCTTGTCCCGAAAATTCAATATCACCTCCATTTCCACCCCCTAGTCTATTTCACAGGTTTTGTATTTTGCTTTTCGCCTTTTTTTCATTTTATTTTAGTTCTTTTCCTAGGCCTCGCTTTATCAACTCCTCGGTCCATTGGTGCTAGTTATCGAAGCGTGCGAAGTGTATGGTTGGTAAGCCATGCGTGAAAAAAATGGACAGCAAGTCAACCTAGGGTTATCATCGTACAGAAATCTTTCCCTAAACATTGGTGCGCTTGGCAACAGCGGTTTCTTTTGTTTATGCCGCTTTTTTTCTTTCTTCCTAAATGTCTAATCGTTTGTTAGAGAAAGAAGAACAAAACAAGAGAAGAGCGTTATTTATAGGAAAATAGTGTTTAAAATGTAGGTTACGTGAGCGGCTGTTGAAATTAAACGCAATTTTTCATAGTTAGTGAACATGGGAGCCTTTTATTTATATTTTCCTAGTAATATTCACACAGGTCCTTTTTTCTTTTGTCTCGAGTCATGTAGCGCTAATGTCTTTTTTTAGAGAAGGGAATATTGTGAAATTCGAAAAACAATACCATGGTTGTTTTATAATTCAAATTTTGGGTTATTTAAATGCTCTAATAAAATCCCCATGCTTTTCGAGATTTTGATTTGAGTCAATTAAGCAAATAATACTGCAATTTGTGCGGTCTTTCTTTTCCTTTAGTCCTGACGTTTTAGTGTTTTATTAACAGCTCTCGTTTTATATCTTATGTTTTATTCCTGCTGATTTTTAGTATCAACAAATTCGTAATCTCGGTACACTTTCACTTATTGCTCTATCGTTTAACCATCAAGGACAGAAAAAAAAAGGCATGGCACCTGTATACACAAGCATGAGAATAATACAGTGCTATGAAGATAACTTTATGTTCTTTATTCAGATGCTTTGCATCTTAAAGGTTGTATGATTCTGCCATTGTAAAATCAGGTATAATTGGAGCTATATTGTCTAAGAGGCAACTGATACTTAAAAAAAATAATTAATTCTAAAAGTGCGCGCTTTGCTTTTCGTGACACACGAGTTTCCATAATTACATGCGACCTTGAAATATTATATGTGCCTCAACAATTAGGTTCTCTGTTCAGCCTCTTGACTATGACATGGATTTTGGTATAATTTTTACTTTCTCGTAGATTAAGAGAAAGTAGTGAAATCGTTGAAAAATTTAACGTCAAGATTTTGGTGAATATTTTGTGGAATACAAAGAATTCATTTTTGGAGTCATATTTGTCGACACGTCAATGAGCAAAATAAAATGGAAAAAGCTAGATGAGTAAAATTTATTATATGGTCTTGATAGCAATATTATTTAGAACGGACCCCAAATCTCATTACCTGTATATAAATGGCAAGAAAAATATATTATATTTATATATATAACTCATTATGTGATATTCAGAATCTTTTATAAAACATTCATAAAGGGTGTCATGGTGCATGAACATAATAGTAGCATTGACCAATTAAAAGTCGTAAAGAGACAAATTGTCCTTAATACTCTTTAATAACATTCCTTAAAATGTCGCATAGAGCCTGTGGAGTATTATAATTTACTATGGGAAAGACGGTACATCACTGGATCGTAAATACCAAATAGTTTATATCAAAACTGATTCTCAGATATGTTACATGGCAAACATAATTCCTCCGCAGAAAAGTCGTTCATTTTCTTTGCCTCTGTTAGAAGTAATGATACTTTGTGACCACCCTTCCTATCTACCAAGTCTCATTGCCTATCTGTATCTGCCTATCTATGTTTAAATCCATCTTAGGAGAGTCTATCAATATACGTGCACGTACGTGCATTTGTGAATAAGATAATTTTTTGAAAAGCGACCAAGTATAATGAAGAAATATAATTTTGTCACCAAGTTATAGATATGAATCAAATTTTGAATGCCATCCGCTATTTATCGAAAAAAATTCCCGATGTTTTTAAATTAAAGTTTTAAAAATGAATTTGAGATATTGCAATCTTAGGAAATATCAAATTTGGCCATTGAACTTTCAAATTCCTCGAGAAAATAAAACGATAATAAATTCATTTTACAATGCCTAATATAACGAAGGAGGGAGAATTACTCTCCAGCCGCCATTTTCTCTTTTATGCCGCTGGTTTGCTCCCTTTATCCTCAATCTATATATAACTTCTTTTTTTTTTACAGTGCACATTTTACGCTATTAGTAGACAATGCT
>JAPMOR010023450.1:251962-385914 GCA_026543865.1 Argiope aurantia | reverse complement strand
TACCTGGAAATGACATTATTTTTTTCACTGTATTTAATATTTAATTTTAAAATGTTGCTTAAACATACTAGTTTTCCTTTGTGAGTGGAGTCTGGAGTATCTATATTTCTCCTTGCCTCCCACCATTACCAATAGCTATGCCACTGTTTATATTCTGTCGCTATCTTGTGATTTTCATGCAGTCAACAATCAAATTTTTTTTAAAGGAAAAATAATCCTGGATGCAAAATCCATTACGTCGGGCGTTCTAATAGTAAGGTCAGTTGCGATGGAGTAGAAACGACGATGTTCCAAGTGTCTGGAAAATCTCGCTATGGATGGATGCTGCTAGGTACAAACCTATTATGTCAATTAATGAAGGGTATAAACTCCGTCGTGTATAAGTGTAAGAAGATCTGCCTGAGTGCCAAAATCCTCTCAAATTAGACAGATATGTGAACAAACAAAACTATCACCACTGGGGCATACGACATTCGCGTCTTTCCAGCAGGTAACAGAGCATTAATTTCATCTCAAATGGCAGGTCATCAATTGTAAACAATTTCTTGAAGAGTTCTTATATGTGATGTTATTTATGGCTGTTTTCTGAATAATACAAAGAAAAACAGTAATATTATATATATATATATATATTTAAGGAATATTTTAGTACAACTTCTTGGTGTTAAAATAATATAGAAAGACCAGCACGTGTGCTTATTCGTTTCACATATGACACAAATATGACATGTTTTGAGGTAAGCTTTGTCAAATAGAGGGGAAAATTCGAGTATGAATACCTTGCTTTTATAATTCGGTTTCAACATTTGATTCAAAATGTCTCCCTTACTTCATATAGATATGCAATGTCAAGAGGATACACCGAATTTTCTGAATGTTTTTACGGCGTTTTCTTGACAATCAACTTCTCAATAGATATGGTTCAATATTTACTGAAAATCTATACTTTTGGTGAAAAATTCGGATATGAAGGTTTTTTTTTTTTTTTTTTTTTTGATAAACTCGTTACAGCGTTTTGAAATTATGGCTTTCATGTACATGCGAATAAATAAATAGATAATCGATCAACCTTTGGCGAGTTCGCTCAAAAAATCGAAAATTTTATAATCTGGGGCTTAAATTATTTTATAATTGAAAGGTTTTATTCCATCAATGTAGCTCTTTGCATTTGTAAATTAACGTCTTTCCACAGATACAGACATAGATTATAGGTTTATTTCATATAGTTTTATAGAAATGGATAGTTTTGCTGTAAAATAACCGCATACAAAATTTCATAGTCAGTGATTTCTAATGTTTACCGACTTCACAAATAGAAAGATAAATTGATCCAATTCATTTTTCTTTCAGTTTCAGAAGTATCAAGCAAACTGAAAATTATCAAAATCTCGACATCGAATTTTTTCGCAGATTGCAATTGTTTCCCTTTGTATACCTAATACACGAAAAAGTAAAGACATTTTTAGCGGAAACAAAATAAAGAGTTCCAGTGCCAACTTGGTCACAAACCTCTTGTTAGTAGAGCGCCTCCGATTGTCGTCGAGCTAGTCACAATTTGCCAACGAAGTTCTCTCTTTCCCTGACAGGATTCTTTTTCTATCTCTTTTTTTGTTTGTTTTTTGTACCAGCATGGCGCAGTTGATCAAATAAACACTGATGGCGTATTTGCGGTTTCAACTTGGTTTGAAATAAGTTATTTTATCGTGTTGAAAATTACTAAATATTCAGATAAAGAAAATTAGGTTTTCAGTCTTCTATCTCCCACTCATGCAATGTAAACTCGCCTTTCTTTCGTCAAAAAGGCAGACATCATAGATAAAGATATGTCGTCACTTAGCTCTTTCTTTATTCTTAAACAATTCTTCCCATAATTTGTACTTAGCACATCATTTATCATAGCTAAAAATATTATAGTGGCAATATTTTGGATTCGAGTGCGTCCAGAACAAAAGATAAAATTTTAAGATAGAGCAGGGTTTTAAAATTTATCATTTGACTGAGAGGAGTTTGAGGGAATAATGGTAATTTTTTTATAATCCGAAAGAAATCCGACAATATAATCAAGAAATTCCGACTTGGCCTAAGTGATTCGGGGGGGGGGGGGAGACGACAGTCCGCCTCAATAAAAATACCATAAAGTAAGACACCAAATTGTAAGACATAAGTAAAGTAGTTACATAAATAATATAAGAAATACCAATGCAGCAGAAGATAATAAATAATTTTGAAAAATAATAAATCTAACAGAAGGAAATTTAAAGTAACAAAACAAATTTAGATAAAGAATTTAAAAATAAATAAAAACAAGTAAATAATACAGATAAATGAATCAGAGGAGGAATTAATAAAGTTGTTCAACTTGGTTGAATTTACTGATCATAGCTAGGTGAATAATTTCTTTGGCGTGTTTATGAGTGCGAAATGAACAGAATGTTTGTAATGTTTAAAGTTTTTCCATGTTTCTGGCCACAAAGTTCCCATATTTTCCCAGATGGGACTGTCCAAACGAGTGCGTTCAATTATGTTTCCTTTGTGTCCTCAGGTACATGTTGATAGTTTAGTGAAGAGTCATGCTTGATGTCTTTCAAAAATTCCAAGAATGGCGTAGATTTGATTGAGATAAAATTCACCTTGTTTTAACTATATTAATTTTTTTTTCCATCCAGCGACTCTTTGTTGCAGTATCCATCTTATTTGCCATTCTGCAATTATTATTTTATTGACATTATTTTTTTGATTTTAGCCTTTTGTGTGAACAAAATGGTAATCAATTTGTTCTTTAGCTGTTATCATTTTAGCGCTATTCTGTTTCCTTAATACCCACGGTGTGATTAACAGAATAATGTGATTTTAATATTGTAACAAGTGATCTGATTTATTGATGAATGACTTTCTTTCTACTGCTATTAAAGAAGATCTAGAATCGGTGATAATTTTGGAATCTAGAAAATTGTTTTCAATGACATAATAAACTGTTTATTTTATAGCGGCCGAAATATTTTCGTGTGTACTACGTTTTCTTTGTAGTAATGAATAAAAGCCTAATTAACAGCGTCATTAATTTTAGAACAACATGTGCAGGATAGATTTTCTTTCAGGTTGACTGATATACTCATAAAAATATCAGTCTATTATTTGGATGTTCGAGGGTTTTGAAATTTTTTTCTTATTCAAAATGTTGTTCGTTTTCTGTCTTTTTTTTTTTTTTTTTTTTGGCTTTCTGAGTTGTATGGATACGCTATATTTAGCATTTATCTTGAGTAGTAGTAGAACAGCCGCAAAGAAACAATAATGCTTAATTTGTAACTGTTGAATAAGGTTTACTGCTTGTTATAATCTGATAAAACTACTTGCATTGATAACCTGTATACAACTATATTCATTTACAAATGCTGAATAGTCGGAGATCAGTTTGCGAACTCAATCTTTTTCTGCGTGCCTTTATTTAGAGTCATAATCTAGTATACATTAAAATAAGAGTTATAGCGAATCATAGGCGTTACTTATAGTAAAACTAATCATTATATTCAATTTTAAGATCGACATTTATTTTAGAAATTAATTAACTGAAATGCTACAAAATTAATTGCAGATGTCGATGGACTTCTTGCCAAAAATCAATAGCTAATCATGATGATGATACAATAAAGCACAATTTATATATTTCGCATTTACTAGAAGATATGCCATCTAGATGGGCTGATATCTTGCGAGCAATATCTTATCCATGACTGTCACAGATTAACTATTGAAAATTGTAGCAGAAAATCTCATATACGTTGGCACAGTGCTTGATAAATAAATATTATTTGCAGTACACTTTAAATGTAACTTATATAATAATATTAGAAGTTTTGTTTACTTGCAGTGGAATCTGCTCTATCCATATTGTTCACGAAAACTCAAAACTAATAACTGATTTAAAAAAATAGTGATTCATTAACAGAAAGAAATCAGGCATGACACAAGTTTAGAACAAAAAAAAAAATTCTTGTGTTTTATAAAAAATAAAGAATTTTGCTAAATATAAACACTAAGAAATAAAATAAGTATGATTAAATGAATAATAAAATTAATTAATTTATACAGAAATTGTTTGAATTTTATAGAATCATTACATAAATCGATTTCAAGAGTGATTAGATCCAACTTTAAAAACGCTGAAATCTACGTTTCCTTGGAAATGAGATGTCAAATACAAAATAAAAATAATGCTGAAAGGAAATTAGCAATAATTTCCAACTTATCGTTAAAAGCGGATTGAAACCAATAGTGATCTACCAACAGAAAAAAAAAAATACATTCTCAAGTACAAAAATTAAAAAAAAAATGCTAAGAATAAAGAAAGTACGATAGTACTTGATAAGAACGTTCATAAACACTCCCGAGTATTCATTAACACTTCGTATTAAACCCAGGCTTATTATTCATACTCGAATTAAACAAAAGTTGGCTAGATACCAAAAGAGCGTGACAGACATCACTGGTTTAGCTTAGTTTAGTTTAATTATATCAACATCCCGTTGTAAAGCAATACTAGGGCTATTTTGGGACCTCGTAATTTTGAACCGCGTTCAGATGACGAGGACGACACCTGAGCTGGTATCCCCCTCTCCACACAACACCACACCAGAGGAAGGTCGTTTGACCCTGACGGATTTAACGTGCAACAAACCCCGCCTTACGCGACGGTTCTTCCGTGGAATTGGGTCTCGAATCTGGAACCCTACGGCTCACGAGGCAAAACCTTATCACCAGGCCACCGCGGCCCACACAGACATCACTGGGAAATTCTATAAAGAATCGCGTTGTTACATTATAGTCTCGCCTTTTTCATAATCATATAAAATACATACTTTATTCATATTTATACGAAGCAAACCTTCGGTTATAAGTAATTTTTCCCCTCAATTTTTTTTATTTGCAAATCTTCTGCCTTAGTCATCATTTTTTTGCGACTGATGAAGACTAGAATCTCCGAAGTACAGAGATCCCTTTCGAAAAAGTATGTCAGTTGCGATACAGATACCATGATTTCGGAATTATTTTCAGTTGAGGAATTAATAGAAAATTTGCTTGTAGCAAATATGAGCGATCATGGAAAAAAAAATGTAAAGAAGTTATTCCAGTTTCCTACAGAGAATTTCACTAATAAACTTCAAGCTTAATATACTTAACAAATAATTAGTGAAAAAGAGTATTAAATGAGCTTAAGCATATTCCAGTTTCTTGCAGTGAATTTCACTAATAAACTTCAAACTTTATTTATTTAACATATCATCAGTGAAAAAAAAAGTATTAAATGAGCTTAATTCGATTTATAATGTCACACTTAATATATAAGTTATCAGTATGCCAGACGATAGTTGAATATTTTATTTAATTAAATGCCCATCTGCAGACATAAATTATATAAAATAAATGTATAATTTGTACATGTAATGAAAATGTCTTTTTTTTTCACTTTTTATAATACGTGATTTATTTTAAAATTTTATTATTTTCAATATTATTTAGCAACATATAAGTTCAATCATTAAAAAATATTTAACTTTATTTAAATAAATTACATGCTACTTTTCTTAAATAAATTTATAATAGTATCATTAAATTTCTAATAATCAAAGCTGTTTATTAAAATTTAAAATAAGCATCTTTTTATTTATATGTCGTTTTGCGTCAGTTCCTTGAAAGATTTTTAAATTTCTATATTTGCCTCTGTTTATTACGTGAAGAATATTTTAAAAATAAATTTAATTTGGTCGTCAATTGTGATGTATTTGGCTTATGCATTTCGTATAGAATTTTTGATATTTAAATCTATTAACAAATTAAAGTAGAATAAAAGAAAAAAAGCACATTTAAAAACAAACTGAAATCTGCTATCGCAAATTTTATGTTATCATGTGAGAATATTATTATTTTTTAAGCCATTGTTGGTCTAATTTAATTTAAGTCATTAACCGGTTTAAAACAATCACGTAACTATCAGATTGCGCATACGTCGATATAAAATTTTTTTCCCCCTATCTTAAAATCTTTCAAGCATCAAGACTTTAATCATTTTTTTTTTTTTTTGCGAAAATTTGGTTTAAACTGACTTGGAATGATCATGTGCATTGCATTGCTTTGGATTGCACAATCATCAATTTTTAGAAAAGAAATGTTTTTTTTTTTTGTTTTTTTTTTCCATCTGAAAATCATTTGAGCTTCCCAACTCTTTTTGTCAGCTAGAAAAACTGAGAATTAAAATATTATATATATATATATATATATATATATATATATATATATATATATATGGCCCTTTATTGGCCAAATAGGAGAATCGGGTACATGGCGAACCTTCCCGCCAAGCTGTAGCTTTTTGTTGGCGATAAACCGCCAAATGAGATAACCTTCTTTATCATTTTCTAATAATCCTAAAAGCGAAAAATTGATGCCACAAAAGCGATAAATGGCCAATTTTCTGCCCGTTCATTTTGTGGCTTCAAAAACCTCAAACCAAAACATGTTCTCACATGGCAAAAAAAAAAAAAAAAAAAAAAAAATCCCTTGAGCTTGTTTAAATAGTTCGGATGTCTTTTACAATCTTCGTAAATAATAATTATAAGTTCCATCTAATGTATAATTTCAATAAATTCGTGACTAAGCATTTAAAACGAAAACTTCGGGAACTGTTTCAACCTACATTACTCCAAAAAAAAGCATTAATAATTTCTAGATTTTATAAAAATTGATAGTGTCCGCCAATAGGACTGCGTCTGGAGATAACCATGTTGTGATGAACACGGAACAATACATGGAGCAGTCGATGCTGATCCATTAAGTTGAAAGGAATTCCACGTAATTACGAATGACAAAGAACGGCGGAAAATTTTATCTTCCACTTGCATCATGATTACAAAGAAATCAGAAACGTGAGATCAATCACTAAATGGCTTTTCAATAAGTACCTACTATTTGCTAGCGAGGAATTAATATATTCATATATTTTTATCTACAAGAATTTAGCATCACATTGCTAGCAGAAAAGAAAAAAAGAGAAAAAACCCGAATATTTAGCATCTAATTTAAATAATTGCAATGTTGTTCTTGCAGGACCATTTTTTAAGACAAAATTGTCTGGAGAATTTTCATTCTTCCGTAAGAAGAAATCACTTAAAGCGTGTGAGCAAAAATGATAGCGCCAGTATTTTATCTGAATAAATGTCTCCGAATAGCATCCATGAAATCCTCTAAAAGTATCTAAAATTATCCTTATCTCTGGAGGTTTATTACTATTGCTACTTGATTTCGTAATTTTTATTTTTTCTGACAATAATTTATACGAATTTCTCTTATCCGAAGAAAAAGACTTTTGCGTCGTCTTAAAATTTACAATATTATCGATTCAGCGATGCCAATCTGTCCAAGTTATTTTTGTCTTATTTTCATGCACGTATATTATTTAAATATATTTTCCTTTCCAGGCACGATAACTTGTATATAAATAAACGCATTCATTATTTTCACTAAACGGAGTGGAACCACTCAGGTAAACAAAAGCAAAAATAATATTTTCATTTCTAGAGAATGACAACGCACGTAATAAAATAAAAATATGGTTTGATTGTTTTCCAATATCGTGGAAAAATAAAATAAATATTTAGAAAAGAAAATATTTCTCTATGATGGAGAATTGGACCCAAAATTGGATACAAATATATACAGTACGTGAAAGGCATTGCTAAATCTAAACTAGTTGCATTTTTCTCATATTCTTGTTCACAAAAACATAGACATAATTTTAATAAAGAGGGATCTTCTTACATCAACTTGATTACTTCGACAAAATGACACATTTTATGTTAAATTTCATTGTATATAGATGAGAATCACATATACATGTATTGTTTCGGAGCATTTCCATTCGGTGGTTTTACGGTGAAAACGTTCAACCCTCAGAGTAAAGGATAATGCTGCTTTATTATGCAATAAAACACGAGATACAGGTAACAAAACGCACACAAAACAGTACTTAAAGAAACCGAACAACACACCAGTAGAAGATCGTCATTAAACATCCTCAACCGCTAGAGATCACCTCTTCAAAAACAGAATTCATTTGACTGCTAATTGAGCTCGACTTCAGACATTCTCGTTTATGCGCTTCTGCATTTTGTAGTTACCAGAACAAGGTGTCGAATGTTCTAAAACAAACCTTAGAACTTGAGTCCTAATGCAGATATCACAGAAATTTTTAATATTTGGGATCCTCCGGTTTTTTTAACCAAATCCCTCGTTATTTTGCCAAAGATTGTCACCAAAATAGAGTCACTGACTTGGCATCCATTCAGCATCCGTTTGAGCTATCTGTAGAACTTTACCTTTCTTTTTTTCTTTACCATGAAACTAACTAACTGCTCAGGGCAGAAATATCAAAAAAAAAAAAAAAAAATCTTAAAATTTTGGAACTCTTCTTGCTGAATGATTGAGTCCAAATTTATTGGGTACCAGGATCCAAAAAACCAATTTTTATGTTTAATTGGTTTGGTTATTGTTTCGTCTTGCAAAAGCAATATATAAAAAGCGACAGACGATCTTCTCTAAAAATTTAGTCCAAAATTTAAGACAGATCTATAATTTTGATGTAAAAGCGACAAAAGAAAGTTCATTCCTGTAGCTGGGTTCATTTTTGATTTATCGCGTTCTTTTACAGGCATCTTTAAGTTCAAAAAAACTTTTTAGCGGACTTTCTGTTTCTGGAGATATTTAAAAATCTTAAGAACAATTTGCATTTCTTTTTTTATAATAATACTCTATTGTTATATATTTCGTATAAGTATCCTTAAACCTAAAAAAGGGGCCTTGTCTTAGTTTTATTTTTAGAGAAATAAAAATCCTAAAGTTCTCTATAAACTAGCATACTAAAATATTCAAAAGTATTATCTTTTGAATGCTTTTTTTGAAACCTTGAGACAGTATTTTGAATTTTACGTGCTAAAAAAAATAATGATTTAAATCTGATACGACTATGACCTTTTCTAACAAATTTTTAAAACACCAATTCTCGTATAAAAAAAAATCTCAGAAAAACTCACAAAAAAAATAAATATACATAGTAAAACAAAATCTATTATGTTTTGTGTAAACATTGACCAACATTTTTTTACTTTTCTGGGCATCTTTTTAATGAATTAATAGTTGGTGCGCAAATAAAAAAAAAAAAAATCTTGTCCCAAAAGTTATTATATTTCATTGAGATGCCCCTTTCCTTTATGCTAGTTCAATATTTTTCTTCTTTGGTTTTTGGGAATTGTGTTGATGAATAAGGTTTGTTTTAAAGTATTAGCAATAGTACAGATGATTTTCCTAGAGGGACGATTTTCGACTGTTATAACTCTAATATAATGTGTACATTATTTTAAGGCATCAATTTTTGCGAGGAGAAAATAAATGGTATGTAGTAACAGAGAAACAAACTTTTAGTCTATTTGGAACAATCTTTCCCCTCCTACTTTTCTACATCAGACTTTTTTTCCATCATGGATTACACTACCATGAACTTGAAATCGAAAATGTTTTTATTTTGTTTTTTCTTCTATCATAAACTTTTTGCTGAGAAGTGTGGTATTGTCTTTCATTTGTCTCGATAACTCTCTTTATGAGGGTAAAATCCTTTTTAAAGAACTAAATTTAAAATGCGGACACATTCTGGATAAGACCATTTTTTGAGGTTAACTCTTTTCTCCCTCCCCTCAGCATTTAGAGGCGAGACTTAAGCGTTTGTAAAGGGTGTTCCAAAATTAACGCAGATTTGAATTTGCTACCAATCGTACAGTAAAATGTTGGCAAACCTATTTAAAAAAAACCGTTTGACAGTTTAGGGTTAGTAAAGATGAAGAGTTGCACAACAGAACAACGTGTAAATGCAAGATTTGAATTAAATAACAAACGTATTTTTTTTCCTTTAAATTGTTATATTTTTATTGAATCGTTAAGTACACAGGATAGGGTTATGTATGCAATGGCTCCACAGCTTTGCTGGCATACATGCACTCTTTTGTCGAAATTTTCCATGACCATTTTGCTTAAATATGTCTGAATTTCCTCCTTCAATGCACGCGTGCTTATGGACTTGTTGGCATAGATCTTTGACTTGAAATAACTCTATAAAAAGATATCCAATGGTGTTGAATCACACTAACTAGGGGGCCAATTCTTAAATTTTCGAACTGTGATCACCAGACTTTCATTATTTTTGAAATATTGTTCAACAATGAAAACGCGTTGTTCTATCTCCATTTTCTACTAAACCTAAACTATCATCTGTTAAATGTTTTTTTAAAGAATTGCCAACACTTTATTGCACGAAAGGGGGCAAATTCAAATTTCTTTTATTAATTTTGGGACATCCTTTATCATAAAGCAACATGATGACATTCCTACTACAAGAATACATCAAAACACAAAAATGCAAAAGGTTGAAAAGGAGATGATCCGTTTTTATAATTAACGATATCCCTATGGTAGAGTAAAAGTGAGATATTCTTACTCAGAAGTATCTAATATTCCGCAATTTAAGTATATTTCAAAACTGCTTTTTGATAATTACAACGCCTTTTCCAGGGCAGGCCATGTGGAGGGGGGGGGCGACGGATGTAGTGCGATTGAGAGGCCCCAACATGATCAAGGACTAAAATAATGTTCTTAACAGTAATAGCTATATGGAAAGAAGAGAGGAAGAAATGTAACTGGAACAATCGACGGGTTTGGAAATATACGAAGTTTACAGATATTTACAGTTTGGTGCAAGTGTGCAACGTATTGTAAACATAAAATACAGATTTACGGTCACTTACCTCAACTTCTAGGTTAGATTGCATATAGATATTGATAATTCATACCATAAGATATTTAATATTCTTAGATTTAATCATGTCCATGCCAAGAAAATATCCCTCTGGGTGTCAAAAAAGAAAATTAGCAGAAAAGAGAAAAGAATAAAAGCTAAATTTCAAGAAGTCACAAGTTGATCTGTTTTCTTGTCTATGAACTAATTCTGGCAATGATATTGCTTCGACGTCAGAAGTTACAATTCAAGCTCCAACTGGAGAAGAAAGTTCCACACAAACTGTACAACCTTGCAATAAAAACGTAGAAACACGCTAAAAAATTGTAATTTTTCTGAAGTAATTAATAGCAAAAACAAAGTCACTTAATAAATAAACACGCAAAAGTATTATATATTCTGTTTGTAATTTTTCTTTACTTTATAAAACATTTAGGGCCCCAAATGGTTTCTTACACTCATTCCTCTTTATAGAGAAGGCCGGCTCTGGTCTTTTCTATTTTTACTTCCCTACTTGTAACAGAATGTGAAAATATGTTTAATCGGGTTTAATAAGTACCAAGGAAAACCTGTACTAACTTCACAACACCGAAAGAAAAACATTGTATTATGATAATTATGCATTTTATTGCTGTAGCTGGTTTTCCCTCCTGGCAAGAATGAGCAACAAAATTAAGTACAACAAATTACATAGCCGATGTAATAGCGCTTCCAATAAAACGAAAATGGATATCTTAATGTGTTATTAAATAAATGCGCTTTTTTTTTTCCCTGGACGGCCTCAGTTTTAAGAGAAACCAGCAAAGCTTTTATTGCTTCATTTCCTCTCTGTCCTTTTGTAATCCAATTCAAGATGAGTTTATCACTCCTGTAAGTGCGTGCAGTCGGTAGACAGAGATCAAAAAGGCCGCAAGTTGTCATCAGGCTCATTTTCGGGTGCAATTGAGCGTTGGCATTCTATTCATCATTTGGGGAGATGTGCAATGGTGCGGCAAGTGTGTTTAGTCGCAAAACTCTTATTTGTTTTGGTGATCACTGACTCAGAAGTAAAGAGAATTAGGACTGCTGATCTACGCACCGCTGAAGCTCGATGATATGATCTTGATTTGGTCGTTGTGAGTGATTAATTTTATTGCTGATTAATTCATTCAGAAAACAATTTAGAAATAAACTATGCTTGTAAATTTATTTTAGTAACAGCAAGAGGTTTTACAATTGTACTGTTTCAAAGAAAAATATTTAATTAAAATTAAAGGCATTAAATCAGATTCCTACATTAATATATAATTATTAAATTATATCCTTTTCTTTAAATATCGTCTATTTCTCCCCCTCTTTTCTTGTAAATATATTCTTATAATTATGAAACTTATAAATTTTTTTTATTAACAATCATCGGGTTGTAATGTAATTAATTGTGTTAATGCTGCTATGCAGTGAGTTAACGGATTTCTTGAATTCAACGATTCTTAACCTCAGAGCAATACTATCGTTGTTAAAAGGTTACATTATAAATACAAGTATCTATTAAATTTGGAAGTGCATGTAAGATATAGAAAAGTAATGATAATCAGTTACAGTTATATGATAAGATCAGTAACATTAATCAGTTTAAGGATAAGATGTGATAATTGTAATGAGATAAAAGAAAACGTTATTATTTCGAATTAAAGCCTTTTATATTATTTTTTTCAATAAAAATCATCTTATTTATTTTTTTACTATGAATTTCTATGTATTTTGTTAGGAATTCGCAACATTGTTTTTAAGCACAGTTAGTTAGTTCCATGGTAAGGAAGATAGTTTCACAGATAACCCTGATGGATGCTGAATAGATGCGAAGTCAGTGAACTCCCACCTTGGCTACCATTTTGTGACAAAATCGAAGATATCAGAAACTAGAATTCGTGGCCATAGCTTCAGCTGGAATTGAGTTTCGGAATCTTTCCAGATGTTTGTTTGTCCGGTCACGGAAACAATAAAATGCTGGGACAAGAAGCTGAAATTAATCAGTAGTTGAGTTCAGCTCAAGCGAATTGTCAGTAGAGAGTAGCAAACGATTCGAAAAATGTGAGGAGTCATGCGAAGTCTCTCTCCTGCGATGGCTGTTTATGATTTGCCTATTTACTGCTGTTTACTGTAAATGCCTTTTTTTTGTACTCTTCCGCTGTGTTTCGTTGTCTGCGTGTTTATGTTTTCATGTAGAATAAAGCATCTTCATTTTTTTTTTCGTCTGTTGGACTCATTGCGCCGGTCTTCGGTTTTCGGAAAAATTCTATAACAATGCTGCAAAAATCATTTTGCCATTTACATGACTATTTAAGTAATCCATTTTAGAATAAAAGTAGTTTGGTATCTAGATTCTTCCATAATCTTTTTTTAAATTAAAAAAATGAACAATCGAATTAGAAATATTTTAAATAATATGAAAAAGCTAAAAAAATAAGTCAAATGATATTTTTTG
This sequence comes from Argiope aurantia, assembly GCA_026543865.1. Lineage (NCBI taxonomy): Eukaryota > Metazoa > Arthropoda > Arachnida > Araneae > Araneidae > Argiope > Argiope aurantia. Next base: position 372,616 of record JAPMOR010023450.1, on the reverse strand, counting down.
AATACATTTAATTCAATAAATTTTTTAAATGAAACTACTTATTTCTTGAAAACTAAATATTGGCAGAAGTTTTGCAATTGCTTTTTGCTTGCCTGTTTGGCAAAATACTTCATTCATTTCTTTTCTGAGACTATTACACTCTCTAACAATTAGCGTTTGATTATTCACTACTAATAATCAAACGCTACAGTTTAACATTTGTGGGAAAATACGTCATCACGTACAAGTTTATTAATTTGAAAAAAAAAATCTAATGAATATTCTGTAATCTTTGAGAGTCGGAACGATGAGAGTGAATTCGCACCTCTGTAAAAATTCGCCTCCCTAATATATGTAAATCCCTTTTCATCATTTATAAAGGATTAATTAGGCATATATGGGCGCAGTATAATATCGTCGATATATTATGAGCGCAGTATAATATGGGAGGTATATTATGGGCGCAGCAGTTTGAGATGGGAAATGCAGCCTGTAAAAAATTTCCCAAGGGGAGAAACTGTAATCTGTATAAGCTACAGTTTCGAAAACCAGAAGAAAAGAAACTTGTCTTGAGCATAAAGTTCTGTCTATAATTGGGATCGACTGCAAATTAAAAAAGCGCGACAGTTCACCCTTCCCCTTATACTCCTCTCCCTCCCACCCCCCATCTCTTTTTTCTCTTCCTAATAATATTGATCCTGAAACTGAAAGTAACTTTTTTTCATCTTTAGAAAGTTCTAAGATAAAGAAAACTTGCGTCAGAAGTAAAAAGAATTTTTATCCAGTTGGCAGATCGTGACCTTTTTATAATGAATGACACACTTTCACACGCCGAAGGTATTTCAATTAGAAACATTTTTCTTTCAAAATAAATGTTATCCTTTTAATATTATATCGCTTTTTAAAACTTAATAAAAAATCGATAAAAGAATAGTTTTCGATAAAGAAGAATTTTTTTCCGCAAATGAATTCTTACGCACCAACGCTATATGTTTAATGTGCTTAAAATTATCCATTTTTTTTTTCCTTTTAAAATGCAAGATAAGTCTTGAGTGCAGAAAACGTTTTAAAAGATCTAAACAAATGCTATTTGGAATTTCTTATTTTTTAGCATTTAAACTTTCCAAAAATAAAAATCAGTAATCTTATGAAAAACTTAAATGTGCAAATCATCTTAATTTACATGTAAAGTTATATTGTGCTAAAATGCTACACTATATAGTGTTTATTTTTTTCCAAAAAAAAAAAATTGTCGTTATGATACAATGAATTCATACCACACAGAATATTTTATTTGAAACATTAGCTACAATGTTAATGTCTTAAACGTTCTAAAAAATCTAAACAAATGTTTATTTTGGAATTTCTCTTTTTTTTTTTTTGCAATTAAACATTCAGAACATAGATATCAACAACCATATGAAAAATTTAAATGTACAAATCACTTAAATTTACATGTAGCGTTATATTGCGTTATAATACCATGATTTTTCTCATTTTTTTTAAAAAAAACATTGTTGTTGTGATACAATGAATTAATTCCACTCAGAATATTTTATTTAAAACATTAGCTATAATGTCTCTTAAATGTTTTAAAAGATCTAAACAAATACTTAATTTGGAACTTTTTGGTTTTTTGCTACTAAACTTTCAGAACATAAATATCATCAATCATATGAAAAACTGAAGTATAAAAATCATCTAAATTTACATGTAGCTTTATATTGTTCTGTAATTTCAAGTCTTTTATGTCCCCAAAAATAAAATTGCCGCTGCCATAAAATGAATTAATTCCATTCAGGATATTTTATTTAAAACATTAGCTACAATATCTCTAAATTGATTGTTTTAAAAATCCAAGTTGCAGTTCAAAATAAATGACAAAACAAATATTATTTAAATATATCCTTAGCTGAAAAATCATATATATCTCAAAGCGTATTTTTAAATTAAAATTTCAGTTATAATGAAATAAATTGAAGCCCCATTAAATCTTCCAATATTCGCTTCTATTTATACTTCAGAAAATTTACTTAGATCAAACATTGCCTGCGATAAAACCAAACTTCAAAGATGAAACTTGTCACACGTCTTTTCAAATGTAAAAACATTATTTCGAATTTAATTGATCTAATATGCAAATATGATTCAAATCCAGTTAGCCGTAACATTTCAAGATAAATTTTACTATCTGCATTTTAAAAAGAATATGCTTGCAGCAACGTTTGCAACAATCCAACTACTCTTGCAATTTTCCAGAGGTATAGCCATTAATTGCTTTCCTATCCGTACTGTTTATTGAGTATGGTCGAGTTATTTTCAGACTAACTTGCTGCAGAAGTTAATCAAAGCCGACAGGACTGAGAACAAACTTAGAGGAAATTTTTAATTAAAAACGATTGGAGCGAGACGATTGTCTGCGGAATGTGTTACGACAGCTGAAATACCCATGTTACGCCTAAGTAAACAGACCAATAATGTCATATCGCTTATTCCAGCGAAACAAAATCCCCAGCGACGAATTTGAGAGCAATTATATTTGCTACTGTGACACTTGAAAAGAGGTGAGTTTGAATAAATTTATTTGACAACGTTGGTGATTAATTACGCAAACACGATTCTTTAGATTTAATTGCTCTTTTCTCTCGATGGCGATTTTGATTTTGTCGAATGGTAATTGTCAATTCCGATTTGCGTATCACATCTTTAATGATTCATTCCACGCTTTTGGTTTCAAGTATTCCATAAGAGGTGACTCATTAATATAATAAATTTTACTTGCTCATATGCCAATTTTGCTATTAGATTGTGGTTTGGATAAGGTGGTCAAGAGTTTTGAATTAGGCTGGACATTACAGTCCTGGATTAAAAAAAGCATCGATGATTTCCTTATAACTAAATAGCTTATATTAAAGAATTTTAATTGAACTTAAATTTTTCAAAAGGTTAGGTGAAACATTTACTTTAAAATTTTCAGTTTTTGCAATAAATTAACCAAATGCAATTATTAAAAAGGCTTTTTAATAGAATTTAAAATAGCATTATCAAGGACATCTCTGAATTTCCATTTTTCACCCTAAATGAGAAAGTGTCTCAGGTTTAAATTAAATATTCAGTTATTCTATTTTTAAAGATAAATAAACAGTTCATATTGAAAACGATTAATTAGAGAAAAAAGAGCAAAACTTTTAAAAAGAGTTATCTTCTAAAGAATTATCGTTTCCAATTTCCCAATAAAAAATACCATCATCTTAATATGAATAATATAGTAAATAGATCATCCTGGAAAAATAATAATAAAAAATTAAGAATAAATATTAGTTACGCCTTTTCAAATCGTTTCTTGATTTTTTTTTCAAAACATTAGAAGTAGTTAACAATTTTATTAGTTTCGAGTTTTCATAGCAGTAGAAAACATACAATCACACCATCAGAAAATATGATTTCTCATTTGACCATTTGAAAGTCCATTCTCCGATCAATGCCTCATCTTATATAGTGCTCAACCAACTGCAGAACTATTTGGCAATTCAAATTGTAAACAATTCCGCCAATGAATTATCTCCACTTCCTGCTCATTCTATTTTTATATTAGATATACAGTTCATAAATAAATAACGAGACAAGGACTATTTGAAGCATCATATAAACTGTAAGGGATGATTTTCTTCCTCCAGCTGTTATAGCTGACGAAAGTTGGTATTTTATTTTTAGGGGCAGCGAATCGGAACAGCAAAATGTTGAGTGGAAACTCATTTACTCCCCTTTATTAAATAAACAAGGATTGTTCTCACTAATGCCAGCAAGATAATACTACTTTGTTTTGATAAATAATCGTAAATGACCGCTTCTCAGCGAATTTGCCCCCCCCCCCTCTGTAGCATGAAGCAATAGCAAAATGTCATAAAATCTAAACTAAAACCAATTTTTTTTTTTTTTTTTTTTTTTTTTTTTTGTGAAACAGCAACACAAAATTCATTTGCATATAGGATAATGATTAACAAACTCTGCAAAAGCAAATAATAATAATGATAAATAAATAAATAACAGAGTGAGAGAGAGAGAAGAAAAAGAAGAGAAAGAAAGAAATTTCTACAGAAGCTCAAGTGAGACTAGATAGTCCAGATCTATTACCTTATGATTTCCACTTCTTCGGTAAATTAAAAGAAACAAACAAACAAACAAAAACAGCGTAGATGAACGATAAAGTCAAGGAATGCTTGCACAACTGATAGTAAAAGTTGTCATAACAGCCCAAAGATTTCCGCTTTTATACAGTAGTCATAATGCTCTCAATGCCTAAATAATAGTAGATAATACTTTAAGAGTTCTTTACAGAATTACTGGGAAATATTTGTCGATTCAAGACAGAGTGAGTTTATCATTTCCACTTAATAAACAACTTGGAATTCCATTTAACGGAGACAAATAAGTCACACTTGGAAAAAAAAAACATAAAAAATTTCTTCATCTTTTTAAGGATTTTATAAAAAGAAAATATGATTTTATATTTCATACTTCATCTAACTATATTTTTAGAAGAAAGTATTAGCTTTAATGCTTTTTACTTACAAAAATTTTATAATCGGATCTGTATTCCTAAATGAAATAAAAATTTTGCAAAACCGTAAAATGAATATAATAAAAAGTTCTTTCAACATATTTAGATTATTTTCGATGAATATAAACAATAAAAAGTAAGCAAATCTGTAAAGCGTGTTTAGAAAACAATGGAAGCACAATTATAAAAAAGAACATTAAATAAACAGTGCAGATATCTGCGTGCCAATAAACTCAAAGCAAAGAAAACGATTAGTATTTGTGTTTTGTGAGCTTGAGAGAAAATTATCGTGGTAATAAAAATAAACAGTTCTCTTCAAAACTGTGAAATGCAATTAAAAAACGAAATAGCTTATATTCGGAATAGTTTTGGTAAAAACACTCTGAAGATTAAAATAACATTCAGATTTAAAATAAAATTGACTAAAATTTTTAATCCTTTTTTCAAAAACAATTGTTTTAGTTTTTGTAAATTTCTTCTACATTTTATATTTTTATATTTATATTTTTGTTATCATTAAAATCATATTTAACTTTAATAGAGAAATATTTGCAGAAAGGTCTGCCAATCATTTTATTGGTAGACTTGTTGTGGTCAATAAAATTTCTCCCATTTTAATCCATATTGTTACAAACCTGCAATTCTGCTTCCCAGTATAGTTGGTTCCATCATCAGAAAGATTGTTTTACAGTCATCTGTATTGGACGGAGTCCAAGTGTCGCGTCGGAGGTCCCAGAACTTGGCGACGAATTCGGCGACTTTGGCGCCAAAATAGATTATACCCGAAACATCGAAAATTTTCCCGATCCGTCCAGTAGGAACCGAGATATGCCTCGAACGTTCCTGATTGGTTAAGAGGCTTCTATCCCCGCCTCCTGAGACCTATAAAAGGGTCTGCGGCTGCCAGAGCAGGGCAGTCATTCGGTCTCCAGTCATGGAAGGAGACGGACGTTCTGAGAGCAGATGCTCAAGTAATTTTTCTAAGAGCAGCAAAGGCGAGCAACCGAGAATTATGAGTGTAGGATTCAATGATAACCACACAGTACCATCGGGAACGGGCAACAAGTCAAGTACTGTTGCATCTCCCAGGGCAAGTAACTATTCAAACTACAAAGAAAAAACCCAACAGAATCCACCTAAAGTCATAAATACCAAATATGCAAAAGAAATAGAAGCATGGATGGAAAAATACAAAGCAAGTAAAGCCACCAACAACAATTACTCCAACTTTGAAATAGACCTAGCTGTAAATGAAGATAAACAAATAGGCCTCGACGACACAACTCAAATAAACCTAAAAAAAGATGATTCAAACAACGATAACTTTCAACCAGTTAACCCAAAAAGAGCTGCTAAAATAAGGAAAACGGAAGAAAAACCCGAAACCTTGGACACAACTAATAGGTACGAGATCCTGAGCCATAACCAAGATACCCAAGAAATAACCAACAATAGACCAGCTACCATAAACCTTAAACTCACAAATAACTACAATCTGACACTCCAAGTAATCCACAGAAAATTCCCCCAAAACTGAAAACAAGCTAAACCGAAATATGATTGCAATCCAACCAGCTAATGAAGAAGAAAGAACCAAAATCATTGAAATGTTAACAGAAAAAAAGGAAGAATTCATTCTATCTGAAAATTATGAAGAAAGGCCATTAAAAGTAATTCTAAAAAGACTCCCAGTAGACACAGATAAAGAAGAAATTATTAAAGAACTTGCAAAAAAAGTTACGGAATAATAAGAATTTCACAGCTCAGAAATTATAGGATGAAAACCATGTATCCAATTTTCCTACTCGAAATAAAGAAGCCCAGAAGTGCCCTCAACATATACAACGAAAAATCCCTCCTCCACCTTAAAATCAAAATAGAAAGTTACAGACGAAAAACAACCTCGACCATCTGCTACAACTGCGCAGGATTTCACCATTCAGAAAAGAAATTGTAGACTAACACCCAAGTGTATCAAATGCGGAGGTACGCACGCAAACAGAAACTGCAACATAACAGAAAAAATCCAGGATCCAGTTGTGTAAATTGTAAGGAAACAGGCCATACAGCGGCATGGAAAGGATGCAGAAAATACCCCAAATTAACAACAATAAACGGAAGACCCTCCTACGCAGAGATAACGACAAGAAATCAGAGAAATCAAGTTCCTCCACCTCGAAAACAGAACACGGAGTGAACTTTGCCAGCTAATGAAGAACTCCCCTCTCTCCTAGAAACCCTGCAAATCCTAAAAGAACTAAGAGAAATCCTAAAAGAATTCCCAAAATTAATAGAAGCAGCCAACCTAGCTAAGAAAACTGACAACAAAGAAGAGAAAAAGATGATTATCCTCAACGCACTGATCGGCTAAGTCACACCAAAAGTAAAGTTTTTCCACTGCAATAACCCGGCAACCTGATTGGTCACCTAAGATCAATAGTTTATCCCTCACCGAACTTAGAAAACCGTCCTGCATCACCCTCTCCTACTCCCCTGACAGCCTGCTTTCCTATTGGCCAGGACATCTCTCCCACTCTCCCTCACCTGCAAAGAGCAAATTTCGTCTGAAGAACCAAGGCACCGTACTATCAAGAACCATCACAGTTCATGCCATCCTACCTAAAAGTCAAGTCTATTCAGCCAGTTATGTCACTAAGGGGATAGTCCTATTCCAAGGACGGGTGCCCCGATAAGCCTACCATTGAAGTTGAAGTTGAAGAGCAGGGGAGTCGAAGAAGAGTAGTCGGAATCGACAGTGAAAAGTAGTCGGAATCGACAGTGAAAAGTAGTCGGAATCGACGGTGAAGAGTAGTCGGAATCGACGGTACAGAGTAGTCATGGTCGCAGTCGGAATCGACAGAGCGGGGTAGTCGGAATCGACGGTGAAGAACTGGTCTTCCAGGGATTAGCAGAGAGCGACGGAGTTAAGCTAGTGCTAAATTAAGATGTGCAGTAAGTCTGCAGTAGAGTCTTGTTGTATGCTGCATGTCTCGGCTGAAGATAATCGTCTTCTATGCTGTATATAATTGTCGTTTTTGTGCTGTCCTGTGTGTCTTCGTGTAAATAAACGTCGTTGTTTCTTTTTCTACTGCCGCCTGCTGATTAAGCGTTCTCCACACCATATAACATCCACTATCCAAACGAACCCCTGAAAATTCGTAACATTTGGTGTCAGAAGTGGGGTAGTGGTCAACAGTGTATGCTGCTGACGACATCTCAAGCAAAAATGGCTGATAGCGATAATGGTGAGTTACTGGCTCTGTTGGCTGAGATGAAGAAATCTATGGAAGCTGGACAAGAGAAACTTTTGCAAGCAATGAAAGCCGGACAAGATAAACTTTTGCAAGAAATGGAAGCCTTCACGGAAGACATGAAGAGTGAGTTGAAGAAAGGCCTTTCGTCGTGGAAAGAAATTTTAGAAGATAAAGTTAACCAAACTGAAGACATCCAAGTTATCACAGAAGAAATTGAAGGAAGCAGCGAGAGCCAAGTGGAAGAAAAGACGGAAGATCGAATGGAGACAGGTGTCACCGAAAAGGAGTTTAGCCATCCGGAGGATGAACCGAAGTTTAATAAGGAGAGGAACGAACAGGGAGAATGTCAAATAATTGCGGAACTGAAACAGTCTTCTCCGAATGAGTCCCCTGAAGTGGAACCGAAAGTGCAAGCGCTTGGGGATGGAGAAGATGAACTTTCTTCGGACGGGTCTGTTGGTGGCGACCCGTGCTCGATGCCTATGGAGGCAAGAGTTGATGCGACCCTGTTTGGATTCGTCCCAGAGATTAAAGGAACTACCTCTCTGCAAGCCTCTTGGTATCTCCTGGCATAGTGACACGGAAGAAGACTACGTGTCTGGAATCGCTGATCCCAGTAGTCACGGTCTCGATTTCCTTCAAGAATTCATCTTTGCTGTGGATCTGCATAGAAGTGTGATGCAAATAGGAGCCGAGGAATCTCCTGTGCATCCGGACAAGTTACGTCGTCACAGAAGATCCCTTCCAAAAAAACTGATGCGCTCTTCAGAAGATCCTGTGTGGAGGGCGTCGGAAAATTCTCGAGTGTCGAGAATAGACCGGGAAATGGTGGACGTATTTCCGTGAAAGCTTTGGCGATGAAGGTGAATACCTGACATCCGAGTGGACTTCAGAAGGCACCGTTGGATCATCCTGATATACGATTGGTTCGATGGAAGAAGTTTAAAATGACCAACCGACCAGCCTCGCAAGAATTATCCCGGAGGCCTCTACTACGATCCAGCGTTTCGCTCCATGGGACACACTGCATTTTAAGAAGAGAAATCAAGTCTGAGTGTACAATCCGAAACGACGGAGAGATCCGAATCAAAACCACTGAGAAGGTTCGGATGAATCTGTAGTCGCCGCCAAATTAGTAAACCATGTCATCTTCGAAAGACCGGAAGTCGCCTAAAGCATCGTCATCACATCATTCGGAAGCTTACGCCAGCTGTTGGAATGAAGTAGGACTGCCGGGACGTCAGTCTTTGAAGAGGGGAGCAATGTTACAAACCTGCAATTCTGCTTCCCAGCATAGTTGGTTCCATCATCAGAAAGATTGTTTTACAGTCATCTGTATTGGACAGAGTCCGGGTGTCCCATCAGAGGTCCCAGAACTTGGCGACCATTTGGCGACTTGGCGACGAATTTGACGACTTTGGCTCCAAAATAGATTATACCCGAAACATCGAGAATTTTCCCGATCCGTCCTATAGGAACCGAGATACGCCCCGAACGTTCCTGATTGGTTGAGAGGCTACTAGCCCCGCCTCCTGAGACCTATAAAAGGAGGCAGCCGTAGCTGCCAAAGTGGTCGCAGTCGGAATCGACAGAGAGTGGTAGTCGGAATCGACGGAGAAGAACTGGTCTTCCAGGGATTAGCAGAGCAGCGACGGAGTCAAGCTAGTGCTGAACTAAGCTGTCCGGTACTGTCTGCTGTAGAGTCTTGTTGTATGCTGCTGTGTATGCTGTTGCATGCTGCACGTCTCGGGTGAAGATAATCGTCTTCTATGCTGTATATAGTTGTCGTTTTTGAGCAGTCCTGTGTGTCTTCGTGTAAATAAACGTCGTTGTTTCTTTTTCTACTGCCGCTTGATGATTGAGCGTTCTCCACACCATATAACTTCCACTATCCAAACGAAACCCGAAAATTTCGTAACAATATTATGTTTTTATGTCATACAAAAACAATTATATTTTTTTAGCTGTAAATAAAATGTACGAATAATTTCATAACTTTGGTATTTGAAAAGTTTTTAAGAGTGACCTTTTTATTGTTTTCCACCCACCTAATTTAAGTGAAATGAATGATAATCATGACTAGAATTTTGTTGGAAAAAGAAAGGAAGAAAAAAAGAAATAATACATTTAATTTATTAATCATATCAAAGGTCTTAAAGAACTAGGTGGTTAGGATTATAATATTTATAACCTTGCAAGGAAAAAAGGGGATAGGGAGTGAAAGGCATCATAGAAAACGAAATATAAGTAACAAGAATTTCAAAACATGGAAACACAAATACAGAAAAAAAAATCTCTATTTAAATTGTTAATTTTTTTACCATGGAACTTTATTTTATAAGCATCCGTGTCCTTCGCGATTTTTCTTTATAATATCGTTACTCAAAATTGTTGGAGAAAGGAAGAGGAACAGAAATACAAGCATTTAACATCGCATTTTATAGATTTTAATTTGATTCCTACACAAAATCGTTCTTAAGTGACAAATATCATGACAAAGTGAAATAATAAAATATTTCTTTATAATCTCCAAAAGAGTTGAGTTTATTATTTTGCGTATAAAAGAAAATCATAATTTAAAAGTAAATTTAAACATAGCAAAATAACTACTAAACTTTTTAACGCGATCTAAATTTTCAAACACTTATTAGGACAGCTAACCGGTAAAAGAAAAACAAAGAAAAATTAACCACTGCAAGCAATTTTGAAAACATTAAAAAACAAAAAATCTGAAGGAAAAAGATGTTTGAAATTCAAAAAAAAAATATTTGATTTTAATTTCGTTGCATTTCTAATTAATGACTATTGTAAATCAAATGAAAGTTTAAAATTAAATAATATTTTTAAAATTTCTGCAGGAAATCTTGGGACCTCGATACCTATTCAAGACTTTTATACTTCAACCATTACCTCATATCAACTAGCAGCAACGTACTTAGGCAACTGTATACTTTTTTTATACAATGATGAAATGGATATATGGGTGCTTATAATGATTTTTAACACCTGTTCGTAATTAATATACATTGAATTAATTCACATATTTCATTAACAGTTACAAATATTTATCTGTGACTGAATTATTTGTTATTATTTTTGATTCTTCATTTTTCTGAATTCTGAAATGATGGCACTGACAATAGATATTTTTAAGATCATTATTTATCGTTATTATTTAGCGTCCTGAATACATACATACAAATCTGCTTATGAGAAATAGTGGTAACAAAAATTTTAAATTATCATAAAGGCATATAAACATCATAAATCTAAATATCTAACGTGTTAAGGCATTATAAATTGCACTGATTTTTTTCTTTCTATTATCCAACCGATTTTTATTTCTCAAATTTAATTACATAAATCTAAATTAATTACTGTAAACCAAGAAAACTAATTAAACAAATTTTCGGCATACTGTTTAATGAAGCACGTTATTTAAAACTTTTATATTAATAAATTTTCCTACGGCAAATCAAAAATATTACATGTAATTTCTTTTATTAATTACTTATTAAATTACTCGAGGATCATTTCTTTATTTAAAAAAGACGTGTAAGTAACACCAGAGAGAATCAGAAAAAATTCGAAAATAATAAAATAATAATAATAATAATGAAAAAAAAGATAAAATAAACTGTAACTAAACTGTCTATTGTTTAGAACAATAAATTAACGCGAAGAAAAGGAATCATTTGTGCAAACGATACCTATCAGTCGTATACGATCATCATAATGAATACAGATAAAATCGAATGTTTAATTTTAACTGTTTATCCTCTACTTTTAATGGATGATAACTGATTCCATAGAAGGAAGAATCTTCCTCCTAAGTTAATTATAAACATGCAAATAAATGCATGAAGACATCTCAATTAACGATAAACGAGCGCAACTCCATACGCCCTTGATGTTTTATTTTTCAAGATAAAGAACTGTGACGATAGAATGTAGGTGAAGGCATAGCAACTGGATAAAGGGGTTGCAAAACATGCCAATTACACAACTTTTTACAAGAATCATCGAACCCTGACAGAATAATTCTTAACAAGGAACAGCTTGACAGGTGGCGTACGCTATTTTGCTACTGTTATTTGAGGTTTTTAACTGGTATTTGTTCCAAAAAACGTCCGAAAATAAAAAGATAGAAGGTAAAGAAAGGCAGGTGAAGTCGGCTTTTTAATGGTCTCCACGTTCCACGCTGCTTAACATAGGCGATGAAAAAAACTATATTTCGACACGAGAAAGTTCCCGTTTGCTGTGTTTTCCAAAAAGAGGATTAAGCAAATGTGCGATTCATATGCATATCTGTAGAATTCTACTCCCTTATTTTTTAACTTTATTTATTTAATGAGCTTTGCATACTTTTAAAGAAAAAAATATACTCAGCAGACACTTTTCCTGGAAGTATCCTTTTAGAAAATCATTCTCAAATTCTCGTTAGCAAGACATTTTGTCTTGGTTCCAATTGCATTCAATATTCTTACAGTCGCAGCTATTTGGTAATGTACAGCTTGATTAGAACACGTCGAGATATTCTTTTTGTTTTCTTGAGTGCGGAGTTTACAAAATAAGCAATTATCAAAACATTTGTCGTCAAGATTTTGATGAATCTTTACTTTCTTCGCTGTTCCAAATGCATTTCGGGAATTATGTCTATCTGTGGACTTCGCAAGTTAAAAGTGTGTAGCGGATTGGTATATGATGAGTGAGGATAGAACCTGGGACCTTGTGGGTTGCAGCCCAGTAACATGACCACAATACAGAAGCAATTGCTCGTGTAGCATAACTGTTAACTGGCTTATAAGCTTTCACCACAGACTCTCCCTCCAGCGAGTTGGAGGTGAGACGAACGATATAACTGTTGAGTGGTGATATATGAGCTGTTGATTCTAATGCGCCTGTACCCATTTGAGTAGCGCCAAGCGTTATCAATCCGCTACAAGAGCAATTAGCTAGACAGGCGAAATTAAATATATAATCTGTCTATCAAAAAAATCTTTTCCTATCGACAGATTATACATCTAATTTAATCATAATCTTATTAGTTTTATTAACGATTCTAATAACCATAATATTGCCGCATTGAAGAAAGACTGCCGAATCTCCATGGCCGAATGGTCATGGCACTGGTCTGGTGATCAAGAGACCTGAGTTCGAATCCCGTTAGAGACACTGAGATTAATGGTATATGTAAATACTTAATTCTTTGATTTTATGTTTTCCTTTATTTCATGTTCCAGAAGATACTGGACATTTCTTTAGTTTACCAGACACGTGTTCTGGACTTTTCTTACTGTCTCCAGAAGAGTATTCTGGAACTTTCTCTGCTTATATAAAAGCAGAAGATTTGTCAGTTACTGTATTCTCAATTCTGAGTTTTGTTAATAAATTGGTTTAGCTCTACCTCTTGTGTGTGTCGTTAAGTTCTATACTAACGTATCTACGTGACAATATTTCCGAGTCCGAAAGTAGTTTTCCAAAATAATAAATAATAAAATATAATAATAAATAAAAATAATAATAAAATAATAATAAATAAATTCTTCTGGGCAAGCTGGAAGGCGATGGTAGATTCTTTTACATCTAAGTTATCATCTGGTAACATAAATTGTTGATGTTCGAAGTAGTCAAAATTAGGGCTTGCAAACTACTTTTCAGCCTTTAACTTCTAAAATATTGGAGCTATCGAAAAATTTTAAATACAAAAGTTGCTCGTTTTAATGGAGCCCTCATTTGACTAATCGGATTTATTTTGCTATCTTCAATATTAAGAGTGTTATAGTGAAATGAAAATTTCAAATCTCCCACCATTTTCATCCCCTTTCAATTTGAAACTTTTTACGAACTCGTCCGAGATTTTTACATTTATAACAACATATTCCAAGCCAGTTAAAATTCAGACAAAATTACTTCCTTTATCGTGTTTGCAAGATAACATGGGCAAAGCGTTATACGCATATATGTATATATCTTTTGAATAAGGATTGTTTTGGGTTTTAGGGAGCCTATCCAACGTAACATCCATAGAAAATAAATTGTGTAAACTTAAATTTAGGGGAAATAATAGACAAATTTTCTTTAATTAAAGCGAAGAAAGATAAAGTTATACCAATTTTGTATTTCTTGTATATAAATTGTAATGTTTTTATAAATTATGCATTAATATTTAGATAAAGAATACAAATTGTATACGTTAAAGAATTATTTCTTAAAGGTTTATTATCTATTTTTTTTATAAACTGAGGCTCAATTGATATTTATTCAGGCATCATCACATAACACAAGGTGGCATTGTCGCTACTCATAATTTAAAATTTTAGATATATAATGAAAATAAGAAAAGAAAAGAAAGAAAATAATATTTATATCTGCAGAAAATATTTATCACAAGTGTATCATTTTTGCATGTCAAATCCTTGTTTTTATATGCGTAGAAAAAAAAATTACAGATCAATCTGAAAATCTACAAAATCAATCCTACACGATTATTATATCTTTCATTTAGTATAAAAGTAAAAAAAAAAGTTTTTAAACAGAAATAAAAATTATATTTCAAAAAGATGAATTTTAATTTTCTGGCATTCGTCAGAAATAATAAACTTTGCTACGTTTCGAGCCGAATTTAGTTACCTAAGTAGAGCGAAATGAGGAAAGTCAAGACGAAATTTTCAGTACCTGGACAATGAGAAATGAAAAAGTAATTTTCAGTCACAGGAAGAGCAATAGATTTCATATTACCATTCCGCTTGACTAAAGTAATGAAAATCACAGTCATCCTGCTATTAGCAAAAGAGAACTGAGAAGAAAAAAAAATTGAAAAAAAAAAAGGCAAAATCCGAAGGGTATTCAATTCCGTCCAACTAGAACTAATAACTGCACCGATTAATCATTCTTAAACGACTTCACGAATGGTAACGTTTCAATCTAAAATTAATCTTCTTTTTTTCCCATCAAAAAGTTAGAAATAAGGAAAGCAATTAAATTGCCCAGAAGGGTGGAGAAGGGGGGGGGAGATAAAATGTAGGAGTGAGAAATGGAAGAATAGGTGAAAAAAAAATGTACTCTCATTTGAATATTCGTTCCATGGGCGCGGTCAGGAATGTGACCTAATCACGGCCACGCCTTTTTCTACGTTGCTAAACTAGTCTGAAATGGACATTCTGTATGTTGACAGTTGAGGCGTTTCTTCATGGTAGGAGTAATCTAAGCGTTAAAGTAATTTCTCAAATTACGCTAACCACGTACTTGGTTTTGTCTTTTTTTCTACTTTTCCATGTACGCTGTTATCCAAAGAGAAGCATTGTAATAAATTCAATGTATGTTCAAGCTGAAATTCTAATCACAAATTATATTATCACAACAGTAAATTTTTATTCAGATTATAGCACGAAGTAAAATACATATTGTTTTCAGATGATTATCGAATAATCAATAAAAGATATGCATTCTATTTTAAATGAAGCCTTTCCCACGCTTTTTATTTATCACAGTAATATACATACTCACTATAAAAGGAAAACTTTTTTTTTTATTCATCATAAAAGTTGGAAAGGGCAATTTGTAAGAATTTTTAAAATTGTATCTTCTTAATCTTTAAAGAAAATTTCTATAAAATGTATTTACTAGTAATTAAAAATTGGGACAGTTACAAGACAAAAAAAAAAAGAAAGCACATAAAATTTCAATCAGTTTTTGATCACTTATATTTGCTGCAAATGTATAAGATCTGTTATAAACTGTCAAAGAATATTAATTGCTAATTCTCATTCAAGATAATATATATTTGAAATCATTAAGTCTTTACGAACAGGTTTCTTCTCTTAAACCTGATCTCTAACCGACATTAATAATAACAGGTCTTGTAACCACAAATATTATAGATATATTGACAATGGCCGTAAATTTATTTTATTATGCTTGTTTTCAACTTGACTGACTTTTCAAATGATTCATTTTCTAAAGTTTTGTTTACGTATATTTTAAAAAAAGAGAAAGGGAATGGGTGGTAAGATGTACTTCGAACGAAGAGTAAAATAATATTGATTTATTCTTCGAAACACTGAAACTTGTTAAGCTGAATATGATTACGCTTTCAAATATATCAACATCTGTTTAAATTCACATGCATAAAGCATTTCATCAGCTAGTCACGTTCAACTTAATGGCTTAGTTACATATAGTAAATTTTCTCTTCTCCCACCATTAAAATCTATTCAGTGCATTAACAAAATGCTGCAAGCAAAAATTTTAAATGGTTACTATTTAATTATTTACAAGAGGATATTCAATCACATCAGAGGAAATTCCAGTTTCGTTCGTTTATGTCGAGTCCGTGAATGATTTTATCTTCCACAGACATGGACTTCATAGACCTTAATTGCCAAAAAATCCAAAAAGAAAAAGATTAAAAAAAAAAAGGAAGAAAGAAAGAATACATCAATTTTTATCCCAAGGATTTCTGGTAAGATTTATTCTTGTTATGCTGGATATTAAGTCAAGCGAGCCAAAAAGCCACATTACCGAAAGGAACCAACTGACGGGAAATTTTGATCCTCTTCCATATCTTAAGGTACACAAATTTTTTCTGATAACTTTTTCTGCTATAGTAAAGAGACCAATAATCAGTTGCCAATCCAAATTAAAGAAAAACTAAAAGCAACTAAAGTGTTTCATCATGGTTTGTCTGTCCGGTCTTTCTGTTCTATGAAATGAAACAACTTTGAATGAATATTTAATCCCGCCGTTATACAAAACACCAATAAATAATGTTCAGAAATATTTTTTAACATTTATTATTGCTTTTAAAATCATTATGATCTCATTTAAAAAGTCACAACGACACGCTTGTAATGTCACAATGCTGGAAAATAGAAGAAATATATTTTGTTAGCCTTTAAATATAATATATTTATACACTTGATAATATTTATCAGAAATTAGAAGAAATTATTTAGGCACGTCTACAACAACATCAAAAATAATAAAAGGAAATCCAAGCCTCTAATCCAAAAATATTGGCTTGATAGTATCCTAAGCTTGATTCATTTGTCTTTTTTCCACTTGGCCTGGTTATATTAATCGTCGAATTTTATATGTAGCTATTTTTTAAATCACCTAATTTTCAAAAAAAAAATAGCAAACTAAAATTTTTGTAATAATAATAAAGGAGAAGGTGATAAGATAACAAAAGCATTGGTGAACATTTGGTTTTGAAATCAAATGCTAATATTTTTTATTATAACATTAGCAAAAACAAGCAAGGAAAGGAGTTGAACGTTAAAATTGATTTTGATTTCATTAAAACAATACAAAACATTGTTAGATATTTGTTTAAAATTAATTTTGAAAGATTTATTATAAGTAGGAAAAAAATTGCGCGAAATTAAAGTTATTACCGCTGATTTAAAAAAATAAATTTGGTAGAATTTTTTTATTTTTTTTAAATCTGTGTGAAGATTGTGTATTAATCAAGTCACGAAGTCATAGAGGTAAAACGTTGAAATTCCGATTAATTTTAAATTTAAAAAATTAAATTCAAATTTTGAAAATGTTTCCTTATTGAGTATTTACTATTCCAAAAGTAGCTAATTATTTCACAGAGCAGTAACTTAAAATTTGATGGTCTGTAGTGTATAACATTGCATTCTGCGCAATACCATTTTTATGTCACGCAATTTAAATTAATTATATCAGCCTAAAAAATTTATCAAGTATTGTAAAAACTCTTAATATAAGTATATTTAAATATACTTATACCATTACAACTATCAAAGCTTTGCCTTCTGACATATATTATATGCATGTGGAAAAGCAACTGCATCAGATAATTTTGAAACAAGCCTCAAATAATGTTGCAAACCTATTATATTGCTTCCCTGCGTAGTTAGTTCAAGGGCAAGGAAGGGCAAGGGCAAGTTCAAGGTTTATATATATTTTTAACAGATGCTGAATGGACGCCAAATCGAATTCGGTAACAAACACAACTTTGACAACAAATTTGGCGATTTGGGGACCAATTTGGCAATTTAGGGTACAAAGACAAAGGTTTCAGAAAATACCGGCGTTTTGTCGGTATTTTGATTAAGAGCAGAGATACGATATCCTTTCAGTAGCTTCTTTGTACTGTCATGAAAACTAAAAAAAGCCGGGAGGCAAACCTGTGAGGAGCTAGTCAGAGTCAGTAGTGGAATCGAAAGAGCATTCGAGTGAATTTTCTCTTTAGGATTTGCTTTTGGAATTGATTTTTGTCTTTAGAGATCCTTATGTTGCTACGGATATTTATTAATGATTTATCGTTTATTTGCTAATGTTTTCTTCAAATGCTGTTTTGAATAAGCAAACATATTGTTTTATTGTTGTTTTCTGCAAACTGCTGTTTTGTTACCAACGTTTCGTATGAAATAAAGCCCCGTTAGTCTTTTTTTTAAAATTCTGTTGCACTTTTTTACCGTAAACTCACCGGATGGATTTTGTTTTCCCTGAATTAATTCCGTAATTTTCAGTAGGCAAAATATCAAAGCTTTCATTACGGATTGCAGAAAAGAATAAAAAACGTTGATTATAGATCTAACAAGTAAATTGATTATAGATCTAACAAGTAACGTATGACCTCATAAACATCATCAAAAGGGGTTAATCACAGATCAAGAAAGTCAATCAATCACTGATGTTGTCAAGCAGCCACTGAAAGAGCACAATCAAAAGTTTCTTATGACGTCAATCTTTTCATGTGACGTCATAAACACAAGAAAAAAATAGCTATGCAAATCGTTCAACAAGTATCAATTATGCCTTAAACTGCTTGATGATCTGCGCATTTGCCTCTTATCTAACATCAAAGATTATGCCATGAGTAAATGTGTGTTCATATTTTATGCCAGTTTTGAAAATCAATAAAACAAGTTGTTGCTCAATCTTTGGTTGTTATTATGCAGCTGAGAAAAAAGATTTTTTACCTGAAGGCCTTTGTTTTTTAGCCACTTTCCATCAAACAATTCTGAATAAATCAAAACATAGATTAGAAATTGGATTAAAAGTTTTTAAGCTCAATCATACACATTGCATAACATTACTTGATCAGTTATAAAGTTTTTTGCAACATGTTGGTGTGAAAATTATAAAACAAATACAAAGTAATAAATGCAATATGTCAATGCAGTTGCATTTAATGAAATTTAAGTTAGATTTGCTCAAGTTAGATTAATAATGCTATGGAAACACAAACTATGCTTATATTAATAATAAATGACATGAAATAAATCATACAAAATTTAATAAAGAAAATTTTTAATTTTTAAATTTAAATATCTGATATTTGAGCTGGAATCATATAACGAAAGAAAATCTAAGCATATAAAACGTTAACGTATGTGGCACAGAAATCGCTTTTATTATTTATTACGGAATGGCAACAGTCAAATATAAATACGTGCATTCGTATATCAATATACGAACGTTTCAGATTGCTTTATCCAGCGTTTTAACAACTGCCATTTAAACACTTCTCTAATTAAATATTAAATTATAAATGCTTTTCGCCGTTTCAAACATTTTATTCAGCCAGAAAATGTAAAATTTAAAGAAAAACGGAGTTAAATAGAAAGTTTAATCAAGGTAGAAATAAACTTTACAGTCACTATATGGATATTTGCTATGAATTATCTATGGAAATAGATGACCATATATTCCTAAAACCTAAATTTCACAGAAAGGTTTTTGCATTATCTAAAAATTCAAAAAATTACCCCTGTAATAATACCGATATCCTTTCTGCGTAGTTTTTTTTCTTCTTTACTTTACATTTTTCAAGTTTTATTATTTCTTTAGTCTTTTAATAATATGGAATTAAAATTTATCCATTAAAATATTCAATTGCATACTTTTGCCAATGTGAAAATTAATATTTACAAAAATTCTTTTTTAAATATTAAATCAAAATAGAAATATTACATCCACTTTTTTTTTGTAATATACACACTTTTAATTTGTGCACACAATAAATTTGTTGCGGATTAATTCAATTATATTCATATTTTTAAGTAGTATCAAATAAACTGAAACTTAAAAAAAATGCATTCCATATTATTTGCTTAATAGCCTAAAAAGTCAATAATTCGGGCAAGCAAGCTGGTCGCCAAAGGTGGCTATTGCAAAGAGAAGAACAAACACGTCAAGTAGTAGAGGAATCATTCTTCACATTATGAGTAAGTAGACGGTAGACTCTAAATTTTTAACTGACAGAACACATTATACACGTATCACATGATAATGAATTAACTCCAGATATATCTTCCGCTTTTCCCCACTAATAAATACTTTAAAAACAAAGCTTTTTCTACAGATGATGAGACATGAAAACCTCAAGGCTTTCGGTCTGCTTTCCTCAAACTACAACTCATTCAATGAATCATTAACTACGTACAATTGAAGGATGCATTCGGTCCGCCCTACCATTTACTAACATCAGGCGAAACTCAGAAGACTCGTGACTTTTCTCTAATTGAATCTTCCAGACAGATTTATTTTTGCCGATACTTAACAGTGCTTAATTATAGAATAGAACGACGAGGATATTATCTCTTTGTGAATGGGAGAGTTAAAATTGGATGATAGAATGAAGTACTTAATGGCGGGATGCTGCCTGCTGCACACCCTGCCTTCCACCCTCCTCCCCCTAAAAATGAGCCTCCCCCCCTCCCTTCCTCAATCCCTCAGACAGCAAGGAGCGAGAAAATCAATACCAATTACAAGAGAAAGCCATCTCGAACCAGTTTCATCAGCGTCAGGCCTTCGCGCTCTGTTTGAATAATCACAGAACATTTCTGATTCGTTCTCATTTTTATGTTCCAAGAAATAGGGAATGGTTTCTAGACATGGGTATATCTGACAGAGCTTTGACAATACCAGCATACAGGGTATTTTATGAGTAGCATAATGCTGTAGCAAATTGTCTGCTCACATCGAGTATCGCGTACTCAAGCGAGAGTTAAATCGGTTTTTTTTCTTTCCTTTTTATATCATAACAATAAAATAATTAAATCATGAAAAGATTCAATCTCGAGATTTTGAAGATTCTTCACATTTAAGAACTCGCTGATTCGGAAAAAAATATTTTTAGCATTGTGCCCGTCTATCTATGGAGATGATAGTTCAAACCAGTTGTAGAGGTCACCCCAAAACTTTCTCTCATATTTCTAATAAAGGTATTACTCAATGAACGCCTTCCATGGCACGGACGTACAATAGTTGTGAAATATTAACCTTTCGCGTGAATTTAGCATTTTTTCTGAATCTATCATGTGATCCTTGGCGAGTGTTTTGGCGATTAATCTCTGGCATGCGGTCAAAAGAATCCAAAAAACGAATTTGGACTTCCAACCGATTGAAACAAAAATTTGAGACAAAACTACTCAAAGTACTACTGAAGTTTGATAAATTTCATTTTGAGCTATCGCCTTGATATGTTTCTGAAATTACAGACCGACAGACAGTCAACCCCTTCTTCGATTTGGTAGGCGACTATACTGAGGATGTTAAATCTATGTACCAAATTTTATCCATCTAGTTCTCTTCACTTTGTAATTACCGCGTTAATTGATATTTAAACAGCCGGATAGGCAAACTTCCTTTGAAAGGATTTTGCTCAAAATTTGATAGAAACCTGCAAATTTGGTGTAAAGGCATTGTGCCAAATTTCAACCGTCTAGCTTAAAGCGTTTTGATGTTATCTTTGACATATAAACAAACGGATATTTTTCTAAATGTGTTTTTCGTCTAAAACGTGGAGATTCGCCAAAATCTTGAGTTGGAAATTTTTGACGATTGCTATACTTTTCTTATACTTCGTATACAAGAAAGTAAAAATGGACCTTTTTAGGTGGATGAAATTTGGTGAAGGATCTTGAAACCAATCATTTAATTTCAATGGAATTTTGGGAGAAATTTGTATAGAGGAAGTCTGTGTATTTTGGGGGGTTTTATGCATGTGAATACCCTAAGTCGAATTCGAAACAGGCTAGAAATTTGCATATAGTTTTGTAAAATTTTTAATTTTTCAGATTTTAGGCTAAATTTGTCACAGTTAATTACTTGCCGGTCTCTCATAGCGAATGTAACAACTCGAAAATCCGGCAAGCTACACGTGTGAAATTTGATCTGTGAGTTTGAGATCAAAGTTGTAGATACTTGCCGAATGTTGAACCTATTTGGTCAAAGAGAAAAAAAAATCTAAAATGCATGCTAGATTTTCTCGTCCATATTCTAGAAGCTAACACATAGCATGCCATAATCACGGTCAGTTTAAGCATTTTGAAGACAATTAGGTAAAACAAGTTTTTCGGAGCCATCTTGTCTCCTTCCACAACTTTCAAAACCTCATATTTTTATTGGTTTTTATTTAATATCTATATAAGCAATTTTAAGTAACAAATCTTAATAAAATGAAATAAATCACTTAGTCGTTGGTCATTATTTAATTTCAGAAACTTGCATATAAAAAAAATTTAAATTTCAATTTAAAAATATTACAAAAATTACTAAATTTTTTTAATGAATATAGAATAAATAGCACATACTTTGTGGATCGGATTTTTTAAAATTACTAAACAACATAACATACAAAAATGCAAAAGCTCGTTAAATATTAAAATTTTCAAAAACGTAAGCACTTAATTTCTATTAAGTGCTTACACTACTTAATTTCTATTTGAGCAAATTCGACTGCTCGGCTGCATAAACCTTATAAATTAAATGCATATACAGAACTAAACTACACTGAAAGCATCTCAAAAAAGGCCCCTTTAAAGTTACGAGGTACCCTAGGAAGTTGCATATTTCGATTATTTAATAGTCTAGTCCTGGTCATAATGTGCACAATTAAAAAGAGAGAGAGAGAGAAGGGCGTTTCATCTGCCTCTGCAATTATGCCATGATGGCACAGCAATGGTCGATATCAAATGATGAAACGAATCTGAAAACTCCTTGAGCGGTATACATTAAACAATAACCATCCGTCTTCCAAAGCACTTTATTATTTGTGAATAGTGGATGTTCTCAAA
The DNA here is from genome assembly GCA_026543865.1 of Argiope aurantia. NCBI lineage: Eukaryota > Metazoa > Arthropoda > Arachnida > Araneae > Araneidae > Argiope > Argiope aurantia. The sequence goes on along the minus strand of JAPMOR010023450.1, from coordinate 349,763 downwards.
GAAATGGACTACCCCCACCTACCTTCCTGTTCAAGCTTTATAGCTCAAAAATAATGAAATAATAAATGATTGCCTTTTTTATGGATTGCCTTTTATTGTCTTATTTATGGATTAAATTTGATGAATAAGAAGGAGGAAAAAAAAAAAGATTCTTTTAATCTGAAAGTTTGGTTTAGACGTTATAATACCGATTTATTTTAGAATTAAAATATTCTTACTAGGATACAGTGGAATAGAAAAAAAAGCAGCTGTAGTATGTACTTCAAAAAATAAACATGTGGATGTTGAAAAGGAAAGGAGAAATATTTGATGATAATTATAATGAATCTCTTTAAAGTATATGCCTTGGTTCATTGATAAATGATCAGTTAACGACAAACTGATCCGAGTCAATTAATCTCCTATAACTCTTCAGAAAGCTAAACTGGACTTAGTTCCTATTAGTAGAGTTGTATTAGTATTTAATGTACCTGTATTAGTTTAGGCTAACTGATATTAGCGAACTAAAATTAAAATCAAGCTCAACTAATACTGGAAAACCTAAAATAATACTGGACATTTTACTGCATATTTATTCGAAATTAGAGCACTATTCAAAGTATGAACTAACGTGGCCAAATGTTTTAAAATTACAATCCGAGACAGTTTAAACGACTTAGAGAGGGTTCTTTTACAAAAATTCTCAAAGATAAATGGAAAAATAATTAAAGGCAGTTCAATAATTAATTGCATAAGTATAAAAAAATAAAGACTATTAAAAAAAGCATGAGTTGCATATTTTGCTATTGATTTTTTCATCAAGCTGTCAAGTTTATTTGCAATGGTTATATTAAGAAGACCCAATTCTAAATACAGAAAAAACTTGAAGTTAAATATTTAGAGAGAGAGCAAAAATTGGAAAAAAGAATTCACATTTGCTTATCACTTATTTAAAATTAATTATTTTAACAAACTAAAAAATAAACCTAATTTCTTTAATATGAGCTATTTACTTATAAGTAAGAATTGCGATATTTAATTAAAATGCATGGCACTTTTTCATTTCAGGTCTAACACTGGAAATCGGGGACGTCTATCATTCAACTATCATTATGGATCATACTCAGTCATATCTCTAATAAAGTATAAATATCTGTGTCATCTATTTCAAAGAGAACCAGTTGATCAGCATAACAATCTATGCCAAAGAATTTCAAATCTAAGGTGACAGATATTTAAAAAAAAAAAAAAAAAAGTCATCATAAAAGGAACTTGAATGTTATCAACATATACTACATATCCTATAGGTCAAAAAAGCTCAAATGAAATTTCCAACAGAAGCGTGAAAAAGATACTTTGTCAAAATAACAATAGGCATTCACGATTTGCCATATCACCTTCCTACTTGTTTTGTTGTAATGGCAATGAGGTTTCCTTTGTATTAATACTTTTGATTAGGATTGTGAAAACGACAGACGTGAAATGTCCTACTTTCCTTATAGAAATCATTGTTCACTTTGCTTTTAATTTATTAAATTGTCTAGTAAAATAGCTAGGAACATATTTGAATGAATAAACTAATAAAAAAATCAATTATAAATTTTTCAATTTAAAAGAAAATTATTAGAGGAATAATGAAAACATAAGAAAAAGGCAGACGATTTTTAAATTAGATATGAAAGTTTCGAATTATAATCACAGTTTTTATTCGAATAAGAATTAGAATAGAGGTAGGAAAACGTTTATTTTTCTTCAAATAACATAATAATATGTTATCATATATCCAATAAAAGTAATCCTTATGTGCCATTATCTTATTGTAATATAGAAACTTAAATGATAAATTCACACATATTTTAATTTTTTATTCAAATTTTCCAGGAAGAAAAGATTTCTACGATGTGCTGATTTTCACAATTTAAAGTTATCAGCTCCAAATTTGGTTGCTCTTAATCCAACATTCAATCTTACGCAACGCTAGTAGGCGCGTACATCTCGCTTTTATTATTTTTATTAGATATTCGTCTTGAAGTCAACTAATTACACAATTAGAAATTTCGTAATTGCTGTGCATTATTTCTTATTTTTGTGTGTATGGTATCTTAAATCTCTAACTATCAACAACAGAGAAATGAATCATCATTTTTAACTTTTCTATAGCTAACTATTTGCACAGATAAATTTATTAATTAATAAAAAAGCGAAACTAATTATTTTTTTTAAGCTCTCTTTGCCCAAAACCTTTTAAATACCAATAAAAAAGAGAAACGAATTATCCTCTTAAGTTTTTTGGTCACAACACAAGAGACCTTCACCTGTAAGTAGGTCACCGATTGGCCGCCTGCTAAACGGAAATCATGAAGTTATCAACATGAAAAATTGCTTGTCTTTACAAGTCTCGTTGTTTGTGGTTTTCTATAAACCTGAGACCGAAACGGAGGTCATACATTGATCGTTCATCATTTCTATGGACGGGACATTATGGCGGATGAGTAGTATTGACTCGATTTTATGTATTAGTTAAGGTACTACATGAAAACAAGCTTAAAAGAACCGTTAAATAAGGAAATTTCTTTTTCAGAAATTTAAAAATACAAAAAGAATGCACAGTTTTCATAAAAATGCACGATGCAGATTGAGTTCTTCATTCATTAAAACAAGCGGGAGTGGTCTCCTCTAAACTTTCTCACGTTCTCTCTAATACACTTGTTATGCCAGAGAAAGCCTTACATGGCATTCGCATACAATGCTTACGAAATATTAACTTTCGGCGTGAATTTCGCATTTTTACCGAATCTATCGAGTCATCCTTGGCGAGTTATTTGGCGATTAATCCGTGTCATGCGCTTAATAGTATCTGAAAATCGAATTTGTGCTCCAGACACATTTTTCTCGGTCGATTGAAACAAAAAAATTTGACACAAAACTACACTTGTAGTCACAAAATCCCATCCAAAATTTAATATGTTTAAGTCATTGAGTTTACATGCTTCTGAAAATGCAGACCGATAGAGAGTCAACCCTTCGTTGGATTTGGCTCAAAATTTGTCAGGTATCTACACTATAGATGTTAAATTTGTGTACCGAGTTTTATCTATTTAGCTCTCTTCGCTTCATAATTATTCAAACAGCTGTACTGACGGACTTCCTCTGAACGGATTTATTTAAAATTTGTTAGAAATCTGAAAATTTGGTGTAAAGACCGTATACCAAATTTCAACCACCTAGCTCAAAGCATTTTTTTCATAGACAGACTGACATTTTCTAAAAATGTGTTTTTCGCATTCAGGCAGGTCTGAAAAGTAGAGAAGCGTCAAATCTCGAGTTCGAATTTTTTGACGATTACTATACTACTTATTCGATAAAGCAATAAGCATAAAAACGAAAAAAATAATAATAATAAATATTAGAAGAATTACTGTATTACATAATTAAATTCTACAGGAATATTCAAAGATGCCGATAACTCGAATTTATATTATAGTCATATAATATATATAGAACTCGAATTGATATTATTGTCATGCATTCTTGTTACTTCAAACTTATAAAATAAAAGATCAGGTAAAAAAATAACAAATTTTTCAAAATTTTGAACAACATTAAAAAAGTTTAATTAGATTGTTTAGAAAACAGTGGTGCATTTTTTAAAAAATTTTTATAGTTTTTTTTTTTTTTTTCGAACGTCGACAATTTTTTTATACATAATAAAGTAAAGAAACTTGGTATTTTATAAGAATACTTTTTGTAAAATAATGTTAAATTAGAATGGCTTATCAAAACATCAAACGATTTCTCCCATCTTTTCCCGCACTTTAATTTGGTTAAATCGGCAGTTTACATTCACGGTTGATAGCATTTCGCCCAATTTTTAAACTTTTTTCAGACGTTTTGGAACAAGAATTGATAAATATGTGATTCGAACTTAACTACCTGGAACGTTAAACAATAGAAACAAGAGAAATTATTCATACTTTATTTTTGCAGGAAATCACTCTTTCTATGTTTGTAATCGAATTCTTTTTTCAATGAAGTCTGAATAAGAAAAGAAACCAAATATAGATAAGCAAAAACCTTTTATCTAAAACTGAAATTTCATATGAAGGACTTAGCCATTATGAGATATGAAATGAACGAGTTTTTCCTGTTTAGCTATAATCTTTCCAATAAATTCTTTTAGTAGATACTCCATTCAACAAAATTCCACTGTTTAATTAAATTTTCTACTTAATATTCTGTTTAATTAAAAAAATGTCTGTTTAATTAAATTTTCTACTTAAACTTGACTTTGAACATCATTTACGTATTATTTACCTTACATGTTATAAAAGATAAATTTTATAATATAAAACTTTTTTTTTCTAGAATGCCTTGCGATTGACCATTTGACGAAACTTCAAAAAATCAAAATTAGTTTGCTGTGAAAAATGGCAGCATCTGGAAGAGATGAATGAAAATGTTTTTATTTAAATTTCGATTTCTGGCATTAAATTCATATATTTCCACTTGCAAAACTCCTTAAAAAATGAGTTCATGGCATTAGAATTTTTATAAAGAATTAGACATTTGTTGGAATGGAGCTCTGAATTTGTATCAGGTGTTTATAAATTATATAATCAATTTACTTTTATCGAATAAATGAATAGCATCCATTAATAGTTACAGATTTTTTAAGTCGCAAATTGTGTAAATAACCAATTGTTTATGAAATGCATAGTTAGAAACATCTAGTTACAAAAATTTTCTAAATAATTTAATAAATCTGACAGACCGAGATATGAGGGGGAAAAAACCATTAAAAACGCTTTCCAGGATCAGGCCTGTAGATACCAAATTTAGCTTAGAATTACTTACTTCTAGTTGCTCACTACTAAAGGGTTTTCAAAGTTTTATTTAGATTTTTTAATTAAAATTAATCAAAATCACAACGTGTTTCAACGATGCTTTAGAGCATGTAATTGCTCAAAAAATTAATTTTCGCCAATTCAAATTATAAACTTTTTAATTATACCAATTTTATTTCTGCACAATTTTTTTCTCTAATTTTAATAACATTTCAAAGATATTTTAAGGTGCATTTTACAACAATGCTTTCTACCGTTTTAGTTATTGGATTTATAATTACACATTTCTCGATGACATTAGATACAATTATTTTTAAGTGAACCTTATAACTGTTATAGAGTTACGAGTAAATTTTAAAATTAAAATAAAGATAGACGAATCATGCGGCGATATTTTGAGCTAGATGTTCGATTTTCCTTTGGATTTTTATATTATATTATATTATATAATATATATATATATATATATATATATATATATATATTTCTTATCGTTTTTCGTCTTCTACGCACAGTTACTACTATTTTCTTTGACACTTTTCTTTTTTTTTTATTTACAAAAGAGCTTTACGATTGACATTTATTTTCAAACTGTTAAGAAAATGGTAGCACCATCGAAACATTCAGCATTATGATTTTACAAAAAACAAGCTCAGCGTGAATTGCGTGGGACCTGCGATCCAGGACGTTGACTCTGTGCCACCCTTGACGGCTCCTGACTAGTCCGTGTCGCTACGACCGTCGCTCGTTACCTATTTTATAGGACGATTTGATTTTGATTTCCGTTCACTCGAGAACGCAGCTGCTGCAGCGTTCACTCTTGCGCTGGCTTCCTTCCTTTGTCTTTTCTTTGTTTATTTTATGTCTCGTCTTGGGTGGAAGAAAACTGAAGCTATGCTTTTGTCACATTATGGATAAATTTATTTGTTTGCCTTTATTTACGGCTTAAGCTTGGAGGGAAAGAGAGGAAAAAAAAAAGAGGTATCACAATGATTTCGAGAAAACTGTGTAGGATTTATAACCACTCCTTTTCAACCTTTTTATTGGCATCTCAAGTTACAAAGCTGTAACCGGAGTCGATGTCTTAACTCGTCTTTTAGGAATTAAAAGCGATTACAATAAAGCCTTGAACATTCAATTAAAGATCCGGTTTGTCTAAATAAATAAGATATATATATATTATTCGCGTAGACTTTTCGCCAGGGAGAAATATTCTAACAAAGTACAAAAGATGTTAAGATAGGAATTAAAGTTCATTGCCGTTCCATTAAAGAAGGAAATTCAACGCTGCGTCAACGAAATCCTGCCACATTCATGCAAAATAGTCACGGAAAATTTCGACAAAAGAGCGCCTATGTGCCAGCAAAGCCCTGGAGGTATTTGCCCTATGTGCTATTCCATACATAACTAGCTATTCCATTCATTATTCTGTGCACTTTACGATTCAATAAAAATTAATTTAAGCAATTTAAAGAAAAAAGGTGTTTTTATTTAATTCAAATCTTATGTTAACACGTCGTTATATCGTGTAACGCGCCAATTTTACTAACTTTAAACTATCAGCTTTCAAAAGGGTTCTTTAAAAAAGGTTTTCAACACTTTACCGCAAGAATGATGGCAAATTCAAATCTTGCGTTAATTTTGGGATAATTTTTAGAAGAAGCATATATTGAACTGTATCTTTAAAAACTGTTCAAACATCGTTTGGATAAAAACGATGATTTCATCGACTTTCCTTTAAAGAGAAAACAACAGAAAATAATAAAATAGAGATTATTCAAGTAGAAATAAGAGAACAGCAGAAAGAAAGGGAAAATCCGTGCTATGACAGAATGGAGTATTGACTCTGTTTTTTTAATAAAGTCTTCTAGATTCGATAGGCATTCAAGCCATTAACAGGTTAGTCTACAATACGAAATAGATTCATAATTCTAGCCATAAAGCTATCTATCAAATTTCATTCTTACAGCTGCGGCGGTTTTGAATTATCGTGTTCATTTCCGGACATACAGTATTTTGTCCAGAATATGATGAAAATCTACAACTGAGTCGTTTATTTTGAAGTCCATTTTTGAAAACAATGGGGAGAATGGTAATTACAGATAAACTTACAATCTTTTTATGTGTAAACAATTTATAGTAAAAAAATATTTAAAAAAATCAGATTCTAGCATTTTGGAGATGGAAGTTTTACCTCTTAACAGTATTGAAAATCTGTTTATTTTGAAAGTGGTGCAAGTCCATCTTAGAGTGAAATTAGTTTTGACCGAATATATTGCTGCAAAATTTAGCTCCGGTTACTGCATGGTGAAGCAAATGTGGCCGTTTGATATCATGTCTGAAATCTAGGGTGTTTCTATCTATCTATCTTTGATATTGAAAATCGGTGGTCGTACAGTATTTCATAAATAATTAAAAATATATTTTAATTTTGTGTTTCGATAATAATATGTTTACTCCCAACACTGATTGTTCAGTGCAGTGACAATGAAATAAATATCATTGATCACAAATTTTTGTTGTCAGGACATTGAATTTTACCGAACGATCGTGATTTTGGAGTGTTAATAATGGCAATCCGGCAAAACAGTTCCTTGTATATTCCCCAATATTACTGTAAAGTAATACGAAAATGTCGAAAACGTAATAAATTTTTAGTACATGAAATGAAAGGCGGAAATTTATTTTCAACCCAACCTTTCGAAAAAGCGGTTCTAAAAAGAAAGAAAAATACCAATGGTGAAACTGTGAATTGGTTAACTTTATGCTGGATCAGATTTACAAGGGATGCACTATACAAAATATTCTACAAAACTTCGATAGAACGAGAAGCTGAATTTAAAATTATCGATTTGTGACCACAACGGGGAAGCCCAAATAATTTCAGAAATATAAAATTATCTTTTATGTATGAGAAAAAGAGATCTATTACATCTGAAAAATACAAAGACATGATGGATTTATTACCATATATACCTCCCATTCATCATGAACATTTTAAAATGTTAAATCCTGAAAAAAATTCAATTTAATTATACCTAAGTATAAACTGAAAATATATAATTTCATTGAAATGCTTAATAAAACTGAATTATTTTTTTGTTATGTCATATTTTCTACAAGAATATTCTTTATTTTATTTCCCTTTTTATCAAATGTATAAATATTTATAAAAATTTGAATAATATTTTGTTTTTATTACTAAAAAAAGGCCAATGCAGCTGAAATATTTCATAATTAAATAAACGTTTACAATAATTCATTCATTTTGAAAGTGAGACAAGTCCATTTAGTTATAATGTAGCTCTCATTTTTTTTAATCAGCACTGTAAACACTATTGGATTATAAACTTACATTATCTAGTACCATAAAATACAAAAAATGCATCTATTAATACTAACCAGTATTTTTAAATTTATTGAAATGGAAACCTTTAAATATCGCGCAATTACTTTTTATGGACTTGCCCCATTTTCAAAACAAATGGCTCAATTGTGGTTGTTCCTTTAATCTTCTTGGTTTTTGAGTTAGCGTTTTTACAGAGAGATAATTCTAAAAAGATTTACTTTCACTCTTTTTTTGTTTTTTCTTCCCTAACTGTGGGATTCCAAAACATGGAGATTCATCAAATCTAGAGCTCGAATAAGAAGATGAAGGATTTCAATTCTTTATCTTTGCATTCTTCATTCATAAAAATTTTTTTTAAAAAAAGCTATTTTGAATAGGAACTGGATACTGAATTTTGTTTTGTAGACCTAAAATATCCTGTCCTTTATAACGAGAATTTGAAAAGAAAGAATAAACGATTTTTGGAGGCATTCCGATTTCGACGTCATATTAAAATAAATAGCCTGATTCCTTGAGTTTATAGAATAGTTTTTGATATGTAATCAATATAGAATGTTTTAATCGAAATCTTGAATCGGTACCGAAGTAACTGCTCAAATAAAATCGTTACAGAGTGTGGGAACGGTTATCTTTTAGGAAACGGAAAACGGAAGTACATTTTTGTCTCAGTCTTTGAACGGAATAAGTCGGAAGTTAAATAGGATTTCCTATTTATCGTCGCTGTCTCTAGATCTTTTTAAAATTAATGTACGCGAATGTAACAAAAGATTTTAAACATAAAATAAGCAATATGAGAGAAAGCTGTACACATTAATATTTCACAGAATTGCAAAAAAAGATGTTTTTAATTATTTCGGCATATTTTCAAAAATTAATCGTGATTTTTTTCATAATGGAATATTAACACTAGATGATAATTATAACTAATTATTTCTTTAACTATTTAATTGAGCTATTTAATTGAGTTTAGCATTCGTTTCAAATAGAATCTAGCTTTCTATAAATAAAATTACTTACAGCAAGTTGAAATTCAAAATTGAATAGCCATCCATATGAGGGACTCGTACATACTTCTTGCTGATTTCCGCCCTGTGAAATAGATGAAAACTTATTAAAAACAAATAAAAAAAATTAACTTATCACAATCATTTCATACATCACAATTAGATGTTTTAAATTCAAAATAGCTTTTTTTAATTATCTTTTTACTTGCTAGTGTACAGAGTATTAGGAAATTACACCCTTTGCTCTGTCCACTCTCTTGTCAAATTTTGAAAGAAATCCATTCGTTTGACTGTTATATTTTCGCATGCATGTGAATGCGATAACACAAAAATGCAGTGACTTAAATAGATGAAATTTGAAATGTGAACTTGTGACTACAATTGTAATTCTTTGCCAAATTTTGGTTTCAATTGGTCAAATAAAATACAACGGCTAAAATGCATTTATTCGGTTTTCTGGTACCTATCTCAGCGATTAATCATAAAAAGTAGCACAAGTTCGCTTCAGTGAAAACGTGAGATTCAAGTCAAAAATCTATCTTTCTTAATTATTATTCGCCAATGGCATGCGATTAATATTAAAGTGTCGGTTTTCTTATTATACTAGGGAGCGCACAACTTTCATGAATGGAAATAAAAATTTGTTCCCATATGAAATGTTTGCAATCTTTCCCGAGATCCATAAATGTATGCAACAAGAGGGGGGGGGGTAATACCTTTAATAGGTAATATGAAGAAGGAAATCTCTCCCGCTGATTTAGATAAGTTAATAAAAATACAATCCGTTAATATTGTTATAATTGCATAAACAGCAACAACAGAAACCATACAAATCGTAATATAATATTCAGAATAAATCGTTATTTCTTTATTGATGCTAGTATTTAACCAAAAATTGATTTTGAAAGCTATATAAAATTTTATTTATTCACTTTTCGAAAAGTGACTTTTAATTTCTTTTTATGCTTATTTCTAGTCAGAGATAAGCATGGAAAATTATTTTAGAACTAAAAGATGTTACTCTAAACACAAAAATTCAATGGAAATTTGTGGATGTTAAAATCCGTAATCACAAAATGTCAGTAATAAACATTCAAAGTAGCATGTTTTTTGTCAACTAAGGTACAGTACAGATGTATACACAAATAAAATACTGGGATTTTTTCAGTAGCTCACAAAATGTCAGCAATAGACATTCAAAACATCATGCGTTTTGCCAACTAATGTACAGTACAGATGTATTCACAAATAAAATACTGGAATTTTTTCAGTAGCTCACAAAATGTCAATAATAAACATTCAAAACAGCATGCTTTTTGTCAACTAAGGTACAGTACAGATGTATTCACAAATAAAATACTACAATTTCTTTCAGTACCTCACAAAAATCAATAGCTCACAAACTGTCAATAATAAACATTTAAAACGGCAAGTTTTCTGTCAACTAAAATACAATACAGACGTATTCGCAAATAAAATACTAGAATTTTTTTTACTGGATTGTAAAGAATATAAATTTTAAATAGATGATGAAAAGAAAACTTTTATTAAGAAAAGATAAATAAATTTTATTGAAGTCAGTGCTATCGATCGAAACAACGGAGAAAACATTTTCAGTAGAAACTGAATAGAAACTTTGATATATTTAATAAAGAAGAACTATAAAACTTCAAATGTAAACTGAATAAACTGTAAATAAAAATTTTAACATTCCGAAACGACTGTTTACATAAAAAGGAAATTGATTTCTTTGAAATGTATATTTTTAGATTGAATTGTTACATTGTATCTCATATTTCGATACACCTATTTATTATAAAAAATACATTTTATAATATTTTTATCAGTTGATACTTTCAATTCTCTAAATATTTATTCGTGATAATATAAGAATAATTTGCAAGTTTGTAAAACAAAAGAAGTTATATCCAGAAGTTAATTCAAAGCCTTCCATTATATTCTTATAACTTTCATTTTTTTATGATATAAAATTAAATCTTTAACATTTTTCAATGACAGTTTCCGCCGATGCACATTTTATTAAATATTTATAAATTATCGAAAATAAAGCATAAAAAAGAAAGTAAAAAGTAGTGTAGCTTTAAATTATATGTTAAGGAGAAAATTTTATAATCGGCGCAAAATTCAAAAATGACGAATCTCTGCATTTTATACATAAACCAATTCAAGCAAAACTATTTCTCCTTTCTTGCATTTGAAGTATACAAAAAAAAAAAAAGTTGCAATTATCAAAAAATTTGAACTCAAGATTTTAACGAATCTCCACTTTTCAGACTTCCCCGAGTTCAAAAAGCATATTTTTAAAATTATGTCTGTCTGTCTGTGAAGTATTTACAGACAGCTCAAATTTCTCAAAACTCAAAAATAACTCAAAATGCTTTGAGTTAGATTGATAAAAATTAATACACCAAATGTGTAGATTTCTATCAAATTTTGAACGAAATCCATTGATAGTAAGTCTGGCCGTCTAGCTGTTCGAGTACCAATGAACTCGATAACTACAAATGTTAAGACTTAAATAGATAAAATTTGGTATATTGATTTCAATTGATCTGCCGGCTATTTTAAGATACTGCTTGTTCTGGCTAATTCGAAACCGGTCTTTGATAACATACGATTGCGGTAAAAATTTATGGTTTAATTATGTATTTCACTGATTTTTTATAACATATAAAAACAAAAAGAAGTAAAGGTATAAGCATCTTTTTACTTACTTATGTTTCACAAGCATGTCAAGTTGACGAAGTATAATTAAGTTTCTTGCATAAAAACGCTAAGTTATATGTTAAATTTTTAAGTTTCTTTCAGTACATTTGAATATTAAATTGATTCGAATGATAGCTTTCGCATACTTATAAAATAATTATTTATTTCCCTAAATATCTTTTTAATGTATTACGCCTTTAATTTTTCAGCTGACAGCATTCCATTTTTCCATAAAATAAATATGCATTTTTTTAAAATTGGATTACATATTTTGAACTATGAGAATTTAGAAATTTTAAAAATATAACCAAAATTCCATTGATCAACTAATTTAGGAATCTTAATTTAACTCTAGATTTACCAAGGGGCATTTTGACCCCCTGAGTGAACTTTTCGTTAATTATTGCCGCATTTTATGAGAATACCTTAATTAATTTTTATTTACATTTATAAGAATATAAATCGCAAATATTATCTTTTTATTTTTTTTTAGTTTCGGTGGAATGCACATAGTATACCTACTTTTATCGAAGCGTTTATTATGATCATTCAAATAAATAATGTTGAGAAAACATTTACATTTAAATATGTAACGGCTTGATAGGGAAGCACATAGATAAGATATAAATATAGAAATAAGTATGTATTAGTAAAATGTGTGGATATAAGAAGCAAGAAGACGAAGACGAAAGTCAGTCAGATAGAAGCTATTATAGGTTGTTAGAAAGAAGATTTATGAGTCAATGTTTTGGTAGAAAATGATGGTTAAAGGTTAGATGGTCTTGAAGACCTGGATTTAAAAAGAAACACTTTTTTAGTAAATAAACACAGAGGAATTTCTTTTTTATCACAACACACTTCAACAAATATATTGAAAATATAAAAGCTTTTTCTACTTTAACTTCATAATAGATAGGTCAATTTATATTTTTTCTCATTAAATACCGAAAGAGGTCATTTTAATATTTAGTAAAAATAGGTATATGCCAACTCATGGTAAACCTAGTGTTAAAATAAAAAAACTTCTTGTTCACAATTTGGAACAACAAAAATATTATTTTTTTAAAATAAGTTTCTATTTGTCTTCTCAAAATAATTATAATAATAATGATGACGATTTCCTGGATTATACTTTTTAGAATAGCATTTTGGAATGATACCATAACCGTCATATTATTCCAACATTTTTCTCCAGAATCAGTTTCTTGTGACCAAACATGGAAGGTTAATCCTGCTCAACATTTGTTGATATTCGATACCCACCCACCAAACAACGATGTCCGATTTCACCAGGTGCAATGCGTCATCATTACCGGATGACGTCACAACGGTCTTTTTCTTTTTTTCGCCTATACCTCCCCCCTTTCTTTCCCGTCGTTCATTTTTTTGTTGTTTTTTTATTATTATTATGTTATTTTTTTTCTCCTTCCAACTCTTCTACTGGCTTATCATCGAAAGTGCAATTATTTTTATAGTTGGCTGAACTTTTTTTTTTCTTTTCCCTTTCGAAGTCGTCGGCTGCGCGAAGAATAATCTGCTGTTATTTATTAGGACCGGTTTCCTCTCTCGCTGCAAAATTGCTGTTGATTACTTTCCGGCGGTGCAGATTGCAAATGAGATGAAATTCAATTTCTATGGGGAACCGCAATTACTGGCTGGCTGCTTGGCTGCAAGGCACGGAATTCGAATTAATTGATTCCCCTCGTAACATCATGTAAAGCATAATAGTGTCCATTTAAAGGTGTGGAATTCTCCCCTATGCTTTCAGAGTGGAAATTATTCATTGAGAATTATCCGTTTGAAAGGTGCCTCACTGATGTCGGTTTATTTTCGATTCGCTTTCGAGAGATTGGCTTCTTTAGGTCGCTTCTTCATTCACAAACGAGCTTCGTTTGAAAGTTTTGGCGCAATTTACTCCATTTATTTTAGCTTCTAATACATATATTTCGATTTTTTTCCCCCTTCTTGAGTTGGAATCTTTCAGTGATATGACGAAGAAAGTTAATGAAAATGCAATGATGAGAGGGATGGGGGGGAGGCTGACATCAATTGACAGTATTTTTATTTTATTGTTCTGAAATTCATTTTTTTTTATCAGACACTTTTTTGAGACTAGTTCAATATGGTTTTGCAAAGAATATGTTTATTTTAAATATACCTACTAAAGGAAAATCGAATTCATGACTTCAATGAAAGGAGGCTAACATTCAGAAATGGACAACTGAAACGAATGAGAAGATGCCAGACCCACGATACTTCCACAATTAATTATACAGTAGAGCACGTTTAGGGTCGATTCCGATAGGAAGACTACCTATTGCACTAGTTCTCCTGACAAGATTTCGGGAAAATGTCTTCAGTTCTTCAGCGATCATGGTCCCTTGAACCCAAAACCATGCTTCGCTCAAAAGTTATATATGCATATAACTCTTCGTCCATGTTATGTTGTGAATAGGATAACCAGAGTAATTTTGTTTGGATCTTAACTGACTTGGAATAAGTTGTTAGAAATGTGGATATCTCGGACGAGTTCGTAAAAGGTCCATCCAGCTCAAAGGAGGTAGAAATGGTGGGAGTGATATTTTCATTTCACAGTAATTTTCTTAATACTGAAGATAGAAAAATCAATCCAAATAGCCAAATTAGCAATTTAAGGCGAACAACTTGGTATTTAAAGTTTTTCGATAACTATAATATTTTAGAAGTTTAGGGTTAAAAAATGATTTCATGAGCAATTTAAAGAAATTGAGATGTAAAGGAATCTAGGAAAAGAAAATCTCTCTCTCTCTCTCGCCCCTCCCTCTTTTTTTTTTCTGCATTTTGAACCAAAATATAATACATACTGACAATTTAGGCGATAAGACCTAATTGCAAATTTTGAAATTTTACAACTTTATGTAGTGCACATTATCATGCCCCTCTTTTAAGAAACTGATAATTTAATTTCACATTTCAATGCATTTTTATCTTAATCATTATATTTTAAATCATTATTTTACTTTATAGTCATTATATAAATATATCTATTATTTATTTATCTTTCATGATTCATAATTGTGAGACTTGTACACAATTCAACTAAAGCAGATACTTGGTACTTATAAATATTTAATAACACAACGAATGTAATGAAACAGGCAATATTAACCAGTTAAGCTTGACAAATAAAAAAAGTTAATATTTTCCCAATATTTTATAATTAATGGAATATGATTTTTTTAAAATTCATTTATTTGGCAATAGGATAACGTTTTTTTAATTGATTGCTTGCAGCCTCTCTCAGCATAACGACCTTAGGCCTAGTCGGAAATCCGCCACTAATAAAAAGTTTTCATCTAGAATTTTGTGTTTTACATTTATGATGTTCATATATATACACATGAAAAGATAAACCGACAGATATTCAACCTTTGGACCGAATTGGTACAAATTTTGGTACATATGTACTATTTTGATAGTAAAATCCCATTCTAAATTTAATCTTTTTAATTGTTTGGGTGTCCATATGAATATACGTGGAAGAGATTGGAAGACTTTAAGCACCGATCTTTGATAGAAAAGTTTTGTTGCTATATCATAAACTAATTTTCATTCGTCTAGCTCATTAATTTATAGCATTAACAGGCATATTAAATCATTCTGGCGTGTGGCCCATTATGTTCCAACTGGTTTTAGGCCGGAACGGCATTTTATTGAATTGACTAACCGTCAAATTTTGTACCCTTCAAGTGTAATTATATTATACTTGGCTGCAGTCGCCCAAATAGGTGATGAATATGATATGAATGATCAGAGCATGGTCTTGTGAAAACAAACTTGTTCTTGTGCGAGAGCTTGGATTTAGGATTACGAATGGAGCAAAGTTTGGTTTTAGTTCCTTTGATTTATTTTTGATTTTGGTAATATATTTTTAATATGAAGATATTAAAGCATGTGGGACCGAATTTGAAACTCTGAACTACTCTTGCGCAGACCTTTACAGATTTTAGAAGGGAGCTTTTTACTCTAAAAATAAATTATCTGCCCGATAGTTAGAAGAATAGTTTGTTCAGATCTTCGGGGATCTTCATAGTATCATTTTGTAGATGAGCCTGTCAATCCAAACAGAATGAATGCCTTAGCAACGTACAGGAAAACTTCACTGGTATCTTCGTGATTACCAAAGCCCAGCTTTTAGTTATATGTTGGAGCTGCCCAACGGTAGATTAGTTTTTCCGGAAAATTCAAATTGGAAGGGGGATATCTGATCTTCGACATGCCGTTCAGTCTATTTAAGATATTCAGGAATTTAATGCTGCGGATTGCAAGGAGGCTGATTGGTCTGTAGTTGTCTGGTAGGGTTGAGTTTTTACCAGGCTTGGAAATGGGGTGACTATTGCAGTTTTCCAAAATATTGGGAAATGTTTAAATTGCAGGATTAAATTAATGATTTCTGTTAGCCAAAAAAATTGCTTCCTAGGGAAGTTTTTTTTTTTTTGAGATTATTATTAATTCCATAAATTCTCGGGTTTTCCCTATTTTTGAATGCTTTTATGCGTGATATTAATATAATAAGTCAAACGAAATAGAAATTTAAAAAAAATGGAGCCTTTTTTAATAGTTGATATATGATAACTAGAATTTTAAATAGTAGCTAACATAATTTTAACATTAATGAAAAGAGAAGTTGCAATCCATAATTAATTTTAAAAGTTATTGATTTCATTTCAACATCTTTCACATCAATCATAAGGCAACTTCATTGACCTCTTCCGTGTGACAGTACAAACAACTTCATTTTACTCGTTTGATTAACCAGCTTGCTATCATAGGCCTAGAGGAAAATAACCTACGCGCTTTACAGTCATCATAAAAAGACAAGTGAATTATATCCTATATTTGTGATTTCGATTTCAGATGGGGCATATATATTCGATTTCAGGACATTGTATATATATATATATATATATATATATATATATGATGGTGATAGCGAAAAGGTTAACATATTCTTTTCTTCCTATGTATCTATCGTTTTAATTGCTTCTTCTTTGGCTCAAGGCATTTTTCAGTTATTGTGTTCATAGACAGACATACATACATAATGTCAAAAATGTGTTTTTCAAACTCATGTAGGTCTGAAATGTAGTCAGAATCTCGAGTTCAGATTTTTGATGATTATATTTCCTCTATACTTCATCTCTGAGAGAATAAAAAAAAAAAAATGTAAGAAAAAAATCTTGTTGCATATTTGTATTTATCAAAAACTTTTTCAAATTACTTTTACGAATCTGTAAGATCGCCTCTCTGCACAGTTAGTCTAATAGCAAGAAAGAGAGTTTTACATACAATTTAATAGATGTCGCAAGGATGCCAGGCAAGAAAACCTCGATCTTGGCGACCATTTGGTGACAAAAGTAAAGGTTCTAAAGATTAAAAGAATTATGACGATATTTCTATTCTAAATTTCTTCTTCCAGAAAATTATAAATCCTATCATGAAGACTATATAAGTGGATGGCCTCGGACGAGTCGTGTAAATTCTCTCATTATAATGTGATAACGAAGCGAGCTCTCTGAATACTAGTGCTGTTATTGAAGTAGCGATTTGGCTGGTGTGTAGTGATTTTTCCAAGTGCTATCTTTGACTACATTTCTACTGTATTTTGTACGATGTGTATTTCATATTTCCTTGTGTTATAAAGCCAGGTATAATGCAGGAAATCTACCACCAGGTAGATTTCCTGCCCTATGCATCTGCTTTAACACTATTAACCATGCAATATATTTTGTAATAAAGACAACACATTTCATAACAGTTCCTCAGCAAAATAGATAAGTGCGTTTCATAGACTATTTTTATGGCAATAACTAACAAAAACATTTTCCATTCCAGAAATTTAGTTCAAAGTATGAGAAATCTATTTAGTCTCAGAATCCTTATTCATCAGAGGATTACAACAATAGTATTCAATTGCATGGATCCCTGATCCATAAATCTTATGGAAATGATGTCCAAAATACCTTATTAGCAGTTTCAGAAAAATGAAATATGATGGTCGGAATTTCCATAACAAGCTCCTTTCTTAAGATAGACAATAGGCAGAATTTGATCCGCAAGAAACACTCGGAGCTCCAATTACTGCTCGTCCGCATTATTAGAAGCGCTAAACTTTTAACGCTGCTATAAATCGACCAAGACCATTTTTAACCATACCATAAATATCGGAAAAGAAAAAGAAAGACGTCTCACATAGTTGATTTTACTTTTTCTTCGGTTCTTTTTCTTTCCATATACATAAATAAAAGGCGCGTCGTGCAAAACAAAAAGAAGCTTAATGGACAACTCGATCGATTCGTCTTCTTCATCGTTAGAGTTCCCTTTCAAAGGCCTTTCAAGAACCCTTTCTTCCAAAAAAGAAGGAATTTCTATCGCTCTAAAACGAAGTTCTGATGAGAGGAAACTCGACGAACAGAAAGAAAAAGAAAAAAAAAAAAAAAAAAGCTGGAACGAACGAAACAGAACATCCATTCGCGAAGCTACCAACTAAAAACAAAAGTTGTTTTCTTGGAGTTTCATTGCACCCAGTGTTACTGGGACGAACACTTAAAAAGAAATGACGTCGTCTTTTATTGGCATGCCATTCAAGATGGCGGTAGCGGGAAAGGAGGGAGGGGATGATTGTTCTTTCGAATGCGCTGGGCGGACAAAAGAGCTTTTTTGCGAATTCAACCATCCTTTTATATACTTTTATTTATTTGATTTTCTTTTTTAAATACTTGTTCCAGGTCACGCAAACGTTCCATGGCTCAGAGTCCTAGAATGAAAAGGTTGAAAGTGATAAAAAAAAGAATTTACAACATGTGAAGTCTCTGGATGATATCCGTAAGTTCTTTTTTATCTTAATCACGGCATTGAAAAACTTCTGCACAGATTAGTCTATGTTCAATATTCTGGAACATTAATTAGGTATTCATTTAGTATACAAAGAACATTCATTTTAATAACACTGGTATCCAACACTTATTAAATATATGCATTTAATTCATTTAAAATTTAATCTTATCTCAAAGTTGAATTTAAGAAAAGTTTAAGGCTAAGATAAGGTATGAATATTTTTGTCTTGATGCCTCTCAAATGATTGATTTTTCCAACAAAAATGTGAGGAATTTTGCTAGCTATAAAATTCAGTCAAGCAAGAAAGACAAATACATGAATATTGGAACAAGGGAATTTCTAATCAAAACATAATGTCTTCAATAGTTTAGGAAGGGTGTGGCATAGTGTATAATGAGATATTTGCGATATAATGAGTTGCACGTGCTGTTTACGCTAGGGAAATTAATCAAATTTGATTAGCAATTATTTGTATTTAATAATAGCTAATTAGTTTTATCTTATCTGAAATCATAAAATTACATTAACGGCATTAATCCAATGAGAACACTTTAAATCATATGCTACATTCGATGCTTTTCTTTAGAACTCCCCAGACCAATACTGAGCGGTTGTGCTCAAGGAAGTTTACTCTCTCCAACTCTTTTTAACATTTATGTTAACGATCTACCTAGAGCTAGTAATTGTCATTTAGCAATTTTTGCAGACGATACCGCCATCCTAACACAGCATAGGGATCCAAACATAGTCATATCAAACATTCAACAGTACATGACCATTTTACAGTGCTGGCTCATCGGCTGGAAAATAAAAGTCAACCCAAGTAAATGCGCGTGCCTCATGTTTACCAATAAACTGATAATGCCTGACTTAACCCCAATCCAAATTTTTGGCCAACCCGTCCCCTTTGTAAATGAGTATAAATACTTAGGGTTAATTTTAGACGCAAAATTAAGCTTTAATAGTCATATTAAAGCAGCCCTCACCAAAGCTACAAGAACGAGTATTAAACTCAACAGCTTAATTTCTCCTAGGAGCAAGCTATCGATTAGGCTCAAGCTTCTGCTCTACAAAGCTATTTTAAGACCAATTCTAATGTATGGCTCCCAAATTTGGGGGGCCACTTCCGCCACTAACATTAAGAAATTGCAAGTTTTTCAAAACAAGCACCTGATGAGAATTGTTGACGCCCCCTGGTATATCAGGAGGAAAGTATTGCATAACGACCTCAAAATTGAACCTGTTTCGGAATATATTAAAAGAACGTCAATTAAGTTCTTTGAAAAACTACCCCAGATTCGCAACGAGTTACTGAATTTACCTGCATATGATCCTGCATTACCCAGCTCTAGGAAAAGACCTAGAGCTGCAATAGATAATATCTATATAAATTTCCCAGCCGTAAAAAAGCTGAGGACCTCATAACTCAGTTGCCAATCTGGAGGCTTAAAATTCTCAAAATTATTACTGTTTTGGCCTAAGATAGCTACGATGAGCTACACGCGTGAAAATTCTAGAAATTTTTTCTTCAGAAAAATAAATTTTTAAAAAAAACAGTCCCCATAGCTAAGGCATCGTGCAACGTAATTCCATTAAATTTCCCTATAGTTTATCCCATAAATAATATTTTATTATTGTCATTAATTAATTCTATCATAAATTATAATAATAATTATTAATTATAAATTAAATACCAAATTTCATGACGTTAGAGCTTTATTGCGCTCGTCCAAACTAGTTCAATTAAATTTTAACTTTTCCCTAAACTTACAAATTAAAGTAAATATTCCAAATTATGATGTGGAGGTGCTCGTGACCACTTTGTCACATCGCGGAACTCCGAAACATCACGACGTTGCCGTTGCCGTCTTTAGAACTTTCGATGAAGATGTAGCGACTTTTAAGATGTAGCGACTTGTTATTAAATGAATTTACAAGTAGTTGACGGAAATAAAATATGAACATTAATATACAGGGTGCTTCAGTGAACCGTTTCAGAACTTCTAAGAGGGATAGGATACATCCTGACGAAACAAAATCATGGGCAGTCAGAAATGCTTTCCTGACGCGGTAGATGGCATTGTGCGAAAAGTCCGAGCTTTCGTGCAGGGGATCTTCATTTCGCACAAGAACGCCAAGTTAGTAGGATGGATGATTACACGATCGCAGAGTTAGCCGATATGCACTTGGCTTACGGGGCTGCAAATTCTAGTGGGCCAGCCGCACCGCGTTTGTACGCGGAACGATATCCGACGAGGCGTATTTCCCAGTCATCATTTCTTTGCAAGACTGCACCAGAAGTTAGCTGAGACAGGTTCATTAGAAAGAGCTCACAGGGACAGGGTAAGAACAACACGGACTGCAGACGCCAAACAGAATGTGCTGCAGCATGTACAGGGGAATCCAAGAACGAGTACACAAAGTGTAGCAAACGCAGTCGGGGTTTCCCATTGCAGAGTTTGGAGGATTCTCCGAGCAGAAGACATGCATCCATTTCATGTGCAGCGTGTCCAGATACAGATACCGGAAGATTATGTACCTCGTATTGCTTTCGCACAGTGGTATCTGGGAAAATGTGCTACAAATCCCCTTTTTCCTAGCTGAAGTGTTGTTTTCCGATGAGGCATCCTTCACAAGGGAAGGAATTTTCAACACGCATAACGACCATGTCTGGGCGGTCGAGAACCGGCATGCAGTACGACGTCGGCCCATCATCGCATGCAGCACAGAATCGATTTTCGGTCAATGTATGGGCCGGTATTGTGGGAGATCACCTCATCGGACCTTACCTGTTACCGGGTGGTCTAACCGGACCTATGTGCTTGCTCTTTCTGCAGCAAGTATTGCCACAACTTTTGAAAGATGAACAGATTTCTGCATCGATGCAACAGACAATGTGGTTCCAACACGATATAGCCCCTGCCCATTATGGCGGAGATGTTCGCAACTACCTGGATGTCACATTTGGTCAACGGTGGATCGGACGTGGGGTCCCATGCGTTGGCCTGCTCGGTCACCCGACTTATCATGTCTTGATTTTTATTTCTGGGGTCATATGAAATCGCTAGTTTATGACACCCCTGTTGACATTGCTGAGGAGCTCTTTGCAAGAATCGCAGTAGCTGCAGGAGAGATTCGAGATATGCCTGGAGTATTCCAGAATGTTCGGATGTCCATGCATCGGAGATGTGAGGCATGCATTGTAGCCCGTGGAAGAAACTTCGATCACTTACTTTAATCCATGTACCTTTTGCTTCTTTTCATGTATTATTAAAACGATTTCTCATTTACGGTCTCTTTACTTTATGGTGCTTCTGTGTACAACACCGCTTCAGGAAAGCATTTCCGACCCCACATTGCTCTATGATTTCGAGTTGTCAGGATGTACCCTACCCCTCTTAAAAGTTCTGAAACGGTTCACTGAAACACCCTATATTATTTGGTAAATTGGGATGTAAACAATTTCCAGTCAAACAATAAATGAAAGATAATGGAAAATAAATAAATTTTTATTTCAGTTTAAATGCATTGAATGAATTTCAAACAATTATCCAAGATAAATTTGAGTACTATTCAATTCTGTGATATTTATATTGAAATGAAAAACTATATATACTAAAAATTTGATTTTACAGACACCTTACTATTTTCCTACAAAATAAATAAATAAATAAATTGTCTGAAATTTGTTTATTGAATAAAAAAAAATTTTTTTTTTTCGTTTTCAAGTTCCAGTTTCTTTTGTACAAATATCAAAGTACTCTTTCTCATAATTTAATTATTAATATAATATCTCGTCTGGTTTTTATGATGAAAAGATAAACAACATACTAATGATTAGAAGAAATATTCTTCAAGATTGTAAATTGTAAAGTATTATAAATGAACTTTTAAAAGAGTTTTAATCTAGAAAATAAAATAAAAAATTATTTCGAAGCTTAAAGTCCGAAATTTTAAAAGCATTACGGCATCAGGTTGAAAAAAATAATTGAAATAATGGGAAATAAGTTAGGAAAAGAGAATTAAAAATCATGTCCTAATTAATCCAAATTTTGAAAAAAAAAATCAATTTTTACGCTCAACGAAGAACATTATGGGGAAATATGTTTGATTAAACTGTTTCAGTTAAGCAGATAAAAACCTCCGAGTTAGAAACTTTTTTTCTGGAATAAAACGCATTGCAAAAAGAAAAAAAAAGCATACATTTTAATATTTTTAATTTTTTGCAGATTAAAGTATGACATAATCTGGAATTCGAATAATCTATTTTTTATTTTTCTTGTGTACTGCATGTTTAAAAGCAGAAATTATACATGGCACTTTTTTTCCCTTTTTTTTTTTTTTTTTTGAACTAATCCGTCTTTATGTTAATACAACAAAAAATAGGATAGGATAGATTGACTAATTTTTTAGTCCATATTTTTAATGAGTTTATGTTCTAATAGAGGCTTCGGATTTTATAAAAATTATTTTTTTTTAATTATGATTTTAGATTAGAGAATGATTTATCTGAAAATAATTTATCTTTATAATTCATTATTCACATGGAAGTTGTTTTTTTAAATCTACAACTTGTTAAGGAAGACGTTCAGCATAATGTTCTTTTTGCAGAAAATAAATGGCATTTACAGTGATAAATATTCTATTGAAGAGTTACTGCAGAATGATGCCTACTAAAATGAAATAAGTAGATCATACTTTTAATTGCTGCATACTTAATTTGATTGTAGAATTATTTAGACTACATATAATTATTTTCAATATTGGATTATAAATATTTCTCAAAAATTCTTTTGATAGCATTTAAGATTTTCAAAAAATTAGCCATTAGCTAGGGAGAAATAAAAAGAGTTTTGTTTGCATTTTATTATTGAATGAAACAAATTTTTTTCGAAATAAAAATTGAGAACGTTACGAAAATCTTATTTTTAATTTTTGCGGCAATGTTTGGTAACATTTGGTTACATTGTATTTTAAAGAAAAATTTAGTATAAGTTTGGAAGAATTATGCATGCTAAATAAAAATCAAACAGCAAACGATAAAATTCTTGAAAAGAAATTTCAAAGCAAAACACGAATGAAAAAAAGTCTAACTACATTTAATGGAATAAAATAATAGAAAAAAAATCAGTGGAGGTAATGCAACTGCGAATTTCCATTCCTGCAGTGTTCGCTTATAACGCCTTTGTTAAACATTATAATTTACTTTAATTCGCTCCGAACTGCTGTCACAGGCACAAAAAAAGTAATAATAAAGAAACTCGAAGATTTATTATTATATAAGAGGAAGTCACAAAAGCAAAATAATACGAAGAAAAAGATGAAATGGTAAAAGTTAAAAAGAGCTTACAAAATTTCAAAAAATTATTTCTTTCGTAGAATGGAAAAGAAAAAGAAGTTGGAGTCAGAATGCAATTGCCTGAGGTTCTCCGAGAGAAATAAAAGGATTGTTTTCAAAGACTTCATATCTTTTCTCGCGTACGGTTCTAAGAAAAGGCCATTTTGTTTACTTATTTATTTATTTTTCACTCTTTTATTTTGGTATTATCATACAAGCGGAGAAGAACTATAAATCAAACCAGCAAACTACAAGTTACGACGGAATTTCCGATAACTTTTCTTGCATTCAAAGAGTTCGTATTACTTTTGTTGCTGTTGTTTGAAAGAGATAGAATTCAAAATAAAATAGAAGCATTCGAATGCAGACGATGATAATAATAATAATAATAATAAATGATGAGAAGTTCAGCGCAGTGAATGACTTTACATAATGAATGTTTACTTTCTTGAAATAATATTCAAGCTTTATTCGCAGTATGTATGGAGAAATTACTTTTATAATAACATTCTGGAAACTCAGAAAATTTTATTCTTGTCTTACTGATTTGATTATGTATTTCTCCATCATAATTTGAATTTTTATTAGTTTTTTTTTCCTCCAAGCTTACCACAATTTAACCTTAGAGTCTTTGAAATTGTCTAAGAAGTGCAGCATAAATTTAAATTGAATTTTATAAAATGAATGAAAAAAATGCTTTTGTTACACTTTCTTATTTATGTAAAAAAAAAAAAAAAAAATTGGGAAAAGGCTTCTGTATGTAAATTTTGAACAAATTAAACTGATGTAACAATGCATTACAAAACGAATAAATAGAAATAATGTGGAAAAAACATTCACATGCCATAATAAAGGGCAAATGCAGTAAGCATTGATTTTTAT
Source organism: Argiope aurantia (assembly GCA_026543865.1). Taxonomy (NCBI): domain Eukaryota; kingdom Metazoa; phylum Arthropoda; class Arachnida; order Araneae; family Araneidae; genus Argiope; species Argiope aurantia. The sequence continues at coordinate 324,764 of JAPMOR010023450.1, read as the reverse complement.
TTATTCTGTTAACGGAAGGAATGATAAAGTTACGATTAATTTTTTTCAATCAGCATTCTCGGTTAAAAGTGTAATATTCTGTATATTTTTACGAGAGGCGCTATTTTGTTATTATTTTATTAAGGTAACTTCTTGGAAAATCTTTTTTATTATTTATAAGTATAAATATTAAAATATATTTTATTTCATTCATGCTATTCTGAATAGTTTTTAATTTTTTTCTTACCTTATAAATAAATTTTATAATTTAATCATTTATTGCATGCGATAAGATCTAAAATTTGATATAATTTTTGTATTTTGAATTAACTGAATTTTATAATATTAAGGCTGGATACTTTATTATTGACCAGCCGTATTTGGTTAACCAGTTGCTTCACTAGAATTATTGCTAAAATTTTCAATTATATGTTTTGTGTTTAAAGCTCCCTCATGTAAAATTTTAAAAGAACATTCGATGCATTTAAAAAACAAATTTGGAGTATTAGACTGCAAAGCTAAGCAGGCTACTTTATCTCATCCGCCTAATTATTTTATCTGAAAATACTCATTAAATGAAAGCAGGTGGTTGTTGTGTACAATGGCTATTGAAGGATTCTCGCCATCAGGACCGCGGGAGGGGATCTTACTTTTGATACTCTAATCCACCCAAGATCCAATGTGCTATATGCAAGGCTGTTGGATTTTAAATCAGTTGGAGAAAAGCTATGTAAGCTGGTATAGTATGGGAGTTTGAAGTGTTAGTGCCTCCTTGAGATGCATTCTTATCGTTTAAATACGATTCGAAATTACGAAGTATGATCCAAAATATTTCTTGTTCACCTTCAAAACAGAGTATTGATCTAACTAAATTAAAATCACCAAAATAAATTTTAAAAAATTCATTAATGTTTATATAAATTCAAATGACATTTTTACATATTTATTTTTCATAGAAATAATTATGATTACTTTTTTTTATATTTAAAATATGGTTTAATGTATGCATAATATATACTAAAATATGTTCAATTTCTTAAGAAATAAGAATGCTTCATATAAATATTCTATTCCCATTTGTAATTCAAAATCATTCTTTCAGTTGTTTTCCTTTAATAAGAAGTATCTTTCTTAGTAAACGTATAATGAACAAAAACGTCCCTTAAGTCATGCTTGACGGTAACAATGTTATGTGGAAAAACAACTCAAATTAAACTATATTTCGTAAAAACTGAAGTCAGCAAGCAGTACGCAGAAAGGAGGGCTTCTCAGCCTTTCGTGTAACATCAAAGTGCCTTACGTTGAAAGTCTAACAACCGCAACGTCGTCATATGATGGAAACTGTCTTTATATTTGGACGAGTACTATAAGTAAAATAAAATGATGGCAATGCGAATAGCATTTATAACTTGGATTATATTATTATTACTATTCCATATTCGTGATATGGCATGCATGTTTAAAAAAACATTCATAAAACTGTCCGACTCTCTATTCTATAGAGCTACTCTTCTCTGTTTGAATCTAGAACTACCAAGTTTGGGGTGCAGTTATTTCTTAAGTAACCAAGACTCGATGAGAAAGACTTTTTTTCAAATATTTAGTTGTGTTTTTACTTAAAAATTAATCAAAATTTTAATGCTTTTCCTTAATTACTTCGGGCCATGTTTTTTTTAAAGTTTAGTTTTGAATTTAAAAAATAAGCTTCTTAATCATATCATTTTTATTTACTTATGGTTTTATTATATAATTTTAATAAATTTTTAAAAATACTTTAAGCCTATTTTAGAACAATACTTTTCATTTGTTTAGTTATTGTTGCCATGCACACTCGCATTACAACAGTAATGAATACATTTTTTTGTGTGCATCTGCTCGTTGTTATAATTAAGAGAAAATTGAAAAATCAAAATCAAAATAAGCGAATCAAGCCTAAAACTATTTATAAATTACCCAATGCTATAAAATCCATCCATTATCATGGTATGATATGGTTATGGTTTTTATGATATTAGAATCTCCTTTAATATTTTTTCATCATAAAATTTCATAACACAGAATATAAATTATTGTTGTTTGGAACAAAATTTTACTCAAATATATAACAAATATATAAATCACATTCAGTTTTTGTTTATTGTCTGCTGAAATCGTAAGATCGGCAGTAATGTTTAGCTTTTTCCTGCTTGATGTTTATTCATGCTCGAATGATTTATGTCAATAATCATGTGTTAGACTATATTTTTTTTTCACGTGGCTTTACATCACGTAAAGTTTCCTCGTGGGATTGACTAAAACTGTTGATTTCAACTGAATGTAACATATCAATAGTACACATACTGACAAAAATAATTTACTGCTCACAAAAATTCTGCGAAAAACTTTTCTTGATTTAGTGCTTACTTCAAATAATACAAATGTGTTTTGGTAAAAAACTAAATACAAGTTTATTTTTTTAGACATTTTACAATTTTTTTTTTTATTCGTATCAAACAGAAAATATAGTTTTATGAAAAAACATTATTGAACTCATCGAATGTTTTTGAAAATAAACCTTTTGTTTGAAAATATTCCTCTCAGATTCACCGAACATCATTTATTTATTCTTTCAAAGGAACTAATAGAATTTAAAAATAGTTTTTTTTTCTTTACTTTTAAGAATATACTTGTATTCCGAAAAGTTGCATTAATTATTTTATGTGAATCTACAACCAACTGATCATTACAATGCACTTATTCTTGTATTTATGATTCATTTTTCTTACGAAAGTCACGAGAAAGAACTTATGAATCAGAACACCATTACCTAATGATCTGCTTAAATATCAATCAGATTACAATTATGCATATATCTCGGTTTAAAGGCTACTCAAATAAAGCAATTTAGAAAATGATTCATCTGTGTAAGGTTTATTCTTTCTCAAATGATTAAGATAAAATTCATTTCATAAATGTTTGCGTTTATGTTATTTGTTGCTTAGAAAATCATGCCAAATATACATCCTAGTTTTGTATATCACTTGACTGTGACGTCACATCAGTTAATGTTAGTTATTGATGTTCTGTATTATTTCAAAGAATATATTGTTATGAATCTGCAATGCAATATTAATCCTATGATTGGAAAGATAGAATTACACAGATTCTTAAGGGTTGCAAAGCCAATGGCAATCCGACCTTATTGTCAAATTTTTAAGCATTTGGTATTTTGGCAAATGAAGGTTTTGAAAAATGCAACAATGCGGTCTTTTTGTTTTCTTAGTAAACGAAATCTAGAGCATCTTCTAGCAAATTACATGTGCTTCATGCCTTGTCGGCAGTGCATAAATCAAGAACAAATTCCTTTCTTCTAATTTGTTCTGTCTTTCAGGTACCACCTTTATATAAATTCGGATAAACAGTCTATCTTTTAAAACATTTAACCTAAATATAGATAGTACTAGCTTATTTTTAGGGATACCGAAAACAAGCAAGTGTTTACTTGAAGGTACTGATTACACAAAGATTGCCAAGCTATTATATATACTAGGGGCTCCACCCCCTGCTCGTTTATACTCGCCAACCCCCAGGAACTCTTAATACAGTTCCTTTCGGATCGCTTCGCTCTCTCGCCATCTACTAATCCACTTTAGTCTAGCAACAGATATGTTCAAATTCAATTTATTCCAAAATATGATAAAACAATGAAAGAATTTTAAAAATGTATAACAAAAAGTGCACTCACAAAAATCACCTGCATCAAAGTTCTTTGTAAACACAAATAACCTTTCATTTAAATAACTATAATATCCACAAAAGAAACGAATTTTAAAAAAAATTGTGCTTTTCTCACAATTTTTCAAATTTGGGAACTATACCATAGAAACAGAATAAAAAATTGATACTTAAAATTTTTTTTAAAAAATTGTGCATTTTTTACAGTTGTTCAAATTTGGAAGCTACACTACAGAAACAGAATAAAAAATTGATGTTTGCAAAAAAAAAAAAAAAAGTCTGAAAGCAGCTATATTTAAATTCAGTCCATCCAAAATAAGATAAAACAATGAAAGAAATAAAAAATGTAAGGCAAAAAGTACACTCTAAAAATGAACCATAGAAAAGTTCTTCGTAAACACAAATAACTTTTCATTTAAGAACTATATACATCCACCACAGAAACAAATTCAAAAAAATTGCGCTTTTCGCACAATTTTTCAAATTTGGAACTATACCACAGAAACAGAATTTTTTAAAAAAATCGCTATTTACAAAAAATTTAGGGAAAAAGTGGTTTGAAGCGTGAACAGTCAACGGCAGAAAACAGAAAAAGACATCTTAGGAAAGAAAATATGTCCTGAAATATGTTGACAATTAGAAATTGAAACCTGGAATCATGACATATTTATGACTTTTTAAAATTGATATGCAAAATATTCAAAACTTTTTTGCCAACAAAATATTATATGTAGTCCGTTTTTAATGAAATGCTGCCCATCGAATTTAGAAATTAAAATTTTTACACCAGTCAGAAATTATTTATTATACACAATTTACAATTTTTCTATTTGGTGCTACAATAGTCAGAGAGTCAGGATTTAACACGTGAGAAGCCCACCTATAACTGTTACAGAGAGCAAACAACATACATTTCTCTCCATGCATTTTTCAGTGGCTTCACTGGTATCAAACACATATAACTCACCATAACCTGGTTTGTTATGACCACTGTATAAAGGAGAAACCATGTGGTATATCTGACCATGAATCCTAAATCAATATGGCCCTGTTCCAAGAGGAGGTTTAATCTGAGCTCCCATGGAAGCAAAAGCTAAAACAGAATTATATTCTCTTATATGCTTCCGACAGTTTCTTCTTTTGGTTGAATCACTGATCAGCAAGTCTCAATATTTCCGGTGGATTCAACAGATGTTCCAAAACAATTTTTTTTATCATGACAACATTTCGTGCATTTGCCACTTGAATTTGCTTCTTTTTCCCAGTAAAAAGCAAAAGAACAGAGACCTGACATATTCTCACAACTATGCTCCTGTAGTTCGGAAACTTTGCTTATAAACGTTTAACCCTATCTCGTTCATTACGCCTGGATCTTCTTATGAACGATTACTGAGCATTTTCATTCAAACTGTCTTCTTTTTTTTCGACGATTTCGTTTTAAAATCGATACGGCACGACTTAAACTCATCGTTAAAAAAAAATTCCATTTTTTGATCGTTAATTTTTTGTTTAAAAAAAATTTTCAACCGATGCAAGAATAGCGTTCTTTTGAAATCTTATCAAACCGCGTGATGATATTCCCGGGCTAGGTCGACGTGTTGCCAAAAGGTGATTAACAAATTCGGTCTGATTTAGCGTCCACGTAAGCGTTTTATATAGAGAGAGCCAAGATTACGCCGAAAAAGTTGCTCAAATCATATAATAAATGAAATTTTCCAAATAGTTGCATTTTTTAATTATATACACAGACACATTGACATAATTTCATAATTAATTGACATTATTTAACAAATGGTTTTATTAAATAACGATTATAACGAATTATAACCATTGTGTATAAACCGATATCTAAGGTTAGAAAGTTTCAGATATGGGTAAAAAAAATACTTAATTTTAGTTGTCCAATTTGTTACTTTTTTTTGTCTTTGTTAAAAATTATATTAGATAGTCATTTTAAATTAATCAATTAATTAACAAAGATTTGTAATGACTGATGATGAAATACATGTATAATTAAAAAAAACATGACGTATGCCAATAGAGCCGCAGAGGCGAAATGGCAAACTAAGCTATATCAATCAAATACTTCGTATTAGACTGGTGTAGTACAGAGAGAATACAAATAATGGACCCGATTTTAAAAAATCATATTTTCGAAACTACTGCACATATTACAATTAATGATACATAAATTTAAAGAGAAATATACCAAGTTTATTTTTCAGTAATCAATATTCGATGTGTGACCCTCTTGTTACAAGACATACGTCCAATCTGTAACCCAGTTCGTTCCAAATATTTTGCAGCATTACTCTATCAATAGTTCTGAATGCTGCACAAATGTGTTTTTTAAGTTCTGGCAGTGTTTTTAGCATTGTTGGTACATAAACAATGTTCTCTTTTTGTGGGGTTATGTCAAAGATAACAAACAAGACAAAATGCTTGTCCGAAAAAAACTTAGTCTATTTCTCTTTAAATTCAAGTATCATTTATTGTAATATGTGCAGTAGTTTCGAAAATATGATTTTTTAAAATTGGGTCCATCATTTGTACTCAGTGCATATTTCGTTTGAAAACGAATGGACTTGAGAAGATTATCAATCGAATTAAAAAAAACTGATACCGATTATCTTAATCGTTATCAGTCTTGTGTTTCTAATACTTTTATATTGCTAATACTTACTACAACTCCACCCTATTTTATCTCCAAATCAAATTTTTCACGATTGCAATACTTTCTGTCTGTATTCTTCGTATGCGAGAAAATAAGAGGGCACAAATAATATTTATCATAAATTATTGTACAATGTATTATTAAATTTTTCCCATTAAAATCTTTTAGGACGATTTTCTCCATTTGCACTGCAAAGACATTGTTTTGAAAAGCAAAGAAACATCGATAATATATTCTAATTAGTGTCTCTTCAAATGTTAGTACAACTGTAATCGTCGTTCATTTAAAGCATCTCAATTTTATTTCTCGGATTCCATTTCATTCAATTTTAATTCACATTTAAAGTTTTCAGTTAATCGAGTCACTGAAGTCAAATCTATCATTTCTTGGTAATTAATGTTACGAACTTTTAATTCATCTTTAGATGATTTAACTAATTTGAAAATGGATTTGTGCGGCAAACTCAAACATTTTCCTAGAATCAGTCTTCAGATGCGTTTTCACTGAATGCGAAATTCATTTACGATGTTTACATCAACTGGGCCGTGAAATATTTATCTTTAGAATTCCAGAGAACGTCGATGCAATGCAAATGTTTTACACATTAAATTCTCCTTGATAAAAGAAAACTGACTCTGTGAAATTTCCGTCGGTTTTCATTTCCAATCCAATTAATGAATTTCCAGTGTAAATGAATTTCTAGGGTGGAAGGAAGCTCGTTCATTGCATTTATTGTTTACTTAGTCTTTAAACTGAAATGGTTATTAAATGTTTTTTAATGTTGTATGTATTGAATTATGGTTTTATAATTTGGCATAAATTTTCGTATTCTATTCTATATTCATTGTAGACTCATGCAATAGCATATCTGCAGTTACAATAAAATAAAATAATTTATAATGAATAGATGAAACAAATAATTTAGAAATTCAAGTAGGGATTGAATTAAATAAGGAAATGATGCAAAATTATAAAAATAAAAGTATAAACTATGATTGTTTTAGTTCTAAAAGTTATTATGAGAGTACAGGTTGTTGTGTTAACCTTTTACAGTCCGTTAAAATTTATTATGAGTGTATTGGTTTACAGTAAGATAATTAATGAAGCTGTGAAATATTATTAGAAATGCTCTGGATAAGGCTCAACTAAATCTCTATTGACGCAGAGGAAAGAAGATTAAGAAATGGGTATTAAGCAAAGCTTTATGGAACATGAAAATAGGCTTAACCATTGCGATTTGATCCATTTGCAATGCAAAGCCATTGTTTTGAAAAGCAAAGAAACATCGATAGTATATTCTAATTAGTATCTCTTCAAATGTTAGTAAAAGTGTAACCGTCGTTTATTAAAGCATCTCAATTTTATTTCTCGGATTCCATTTCATTCAATTTTAATTCACATTTAAAGTTTTCAGTTAATCGAGTCACCTTATTACTATGACTTACCTATGAAAACCAAAACTATTATTTTACAAAAATGGTTTTTGTATTACCCTAAAACTAAAAAAAAAAAAATTATATCTTTTAAATAATATTAATTTCATTTCTCTACAATGTTATCTTTATTTTTAACAAATTTTTGTAATGTTATTCCACAGTTTGTAAAAACTCATTTTTAATGTTATGAAGTTCAGATTTACCCATTTTTCATTTTTGCTTTTTTTGTTTTGTTATAATTTGTTTTGACATATTTCAATTAAATTCATGTTTTCAGATCATATCAAATAAAATAGTGAAAAATTAAAAAATATATATACATGCAATCCATATTAATATTTAACAGACTAAAAAATTAAAATCTTGATGAGCAAACAAGTTGCCAAAGGCAGCTAATTGTAAATACATGCCTATCTTTAACAATTTAGAAATTAGTCATTTCTCATAATTACAGAATATATAAACAGCGTATCCAGTCTAGATTTCCTCTAAGTTTCGTATTTTTAAAAATATCACTCGGTTGTAAATTTTTTTAGAGAATGAGACTTTCAACAAATAATGAAATTTTAATTGTATCTACTTAGTAAAATGTTGACTTTATTTATTCATAATCTTGCTATTTTGTAGTAAGCGGCTACTTAAAAGAAAAACATTATTACACAATTGTATTTAAAACTAATTTCAAAACAATGAATAAACATTATTATTAAAATTAAAAAAAAAATTATTTCATTAAAACTAAAGAAAAAAATTTCTCTGGAATAAATTAATACCAGTGAAACGTTAATTTATATATTTAACCGGAATTGCTCGGAATTACAGAAATTTTTTAAATGTATAGTGTTTTTAATATAGAAATTTCTTTTGTATAAAATATTACAAAATACAAATCTCTTTTTAAGACGTTTGTATTGAAATAAAAGAGAAATTTAAAAAAAATAGTAATAAACATTACCTAGCAAAGGAGTACGAATTCACAAATTTTCTTACACCGAAATCATTTGCTCTATTTTTTTTATAAAAATGCATAATAATTAAAAGAAAAATTGTACAAATATGAAAATAATGTCGTTAAACGGTAAAACTTTTAATTTTATGATGGTGTAAAATTTTTTTGGATTAATTTCTTCTGAAGTTCCTGTGGAAGAAAAGAAAAATTTTATTTAATTTAAAACATTTAAAAATTTATTTAATTTTAGCATTTGATTTTTGCTTAGTTTTAGGCATTGTTAAATCAGTGCATTGAAAAACATGAAAATCCGGCGAAATGATATTATTAAAATAAAACGAAACTCATAAAAATAATGATAGTTACAGGTCAATCTTAAATTTAATATAATTTCTTTTAAAAATTATTTGAAAGAATATATTGGGTAAAAATGAAATTGATATCCTGAAATAGCTAAATTATAGCTTTTTTAACGGTATTAAAATATTCCTTGAAAGATAATTGATAATTCATTCTGAAGTTACTACAGAAAACGACAAATTTTCGTTTGAATTTCTAATTAACTGAATATTCAATTAGTTTTTGCACTTTAAAAAGGTGACATACTTTTTTTCTTGTCAGAAACAACAAGTGTGCAAAACTTGAATGAAAACGGTGCAGTCGTTTAGGAGCATACATACATATATATTATATATATAATATATATATATATATATATATTATAGCCTCAATGAATTTTATTTGTATTAAGATTAAAATATCAGTTAAAGTAAGGAGTTTAAAAATTGCTGATAGCCAATTTTTTAGATAAGTTTAAAATATTCGCTATATAAGTATTGCAAATTATGCTTCAAAATGCTGAAGTATAAAAAAAAGTTTGAAGAAAATTTTGAGACAATTAATTAAACAATTTTTCATTAATAAAAACTAGGAAAATAAACTTAATCAGCAGTTTTCCTGTTACAAATTATTAATTGTCTCTTCTTCTAAAGTTTCCTCTTAGAATTTTGCTCATGCTCTTTGGCAACAAGAGATGCATGTATTCTTGCTCAGCAATAATAATAATAAAAAAATATTTCATTAGTTTAAGAAAGATTTATTTTCTGCGACTCTTGAATTTGAACCATTCACTTATTTTTTTACTATGCCGTCGTTAAATTAGTACTTTAAAACAAGCAAATGTTGAGATGCAGTTAATCTCCGAATTTTCTCTAAAAGCCTCGCGTTGTTGCGATTGTTTATTAACGATTTACTGCAAGTGCTATTCGTTTGCACGTTTTGGTTGTGTATTCTGTGTACAATAAAATATCTTATCCATTGCTAACCTGGTGAACTTTTAGTCGTACATTTACTGGACGGTTTTTCCCGCAGCATAAGATATTAATTTTTCTTAATTGGACAGAAACCGGCACATAGGACATCTAATTTTGAGTATAAGGAATATAATAAAAATATTTGCAGTGAAAATGCCCAAGAATCATCCTCAACGCCGGCTGATCTCACAAAAGATTCCCATTGCTCATCCACATCTCTGGTCAAATTATTAATTGAAAGTAAAAAAAAAAAAAAGGAAAGATACTTTTTTCTTTTTCTTTATCTAAGACATTCATTCCATGTGTCAGCAGAAGTAAAATACACCTGTCTTCAGACAGACGCATTTACCTTATCAGAGTGATGAGTCATCCGACTAAACAAAGACGTGAAACCTCTCTTATCAGCCTTGCTTACAAGAAGGGCAGCCATCTGTGTTTGCATATTTCTTGAAGAGGTCTAGGAATTCCTTTCTTGTAGGTTTCTTCTCAGGTTGTTTGCTTAGAGTGGATGAGATCTGAAGGCGGTAGCTCTTTGAAGATTAAGAAAAATGGATGATGTGATAGACAAATGGCTTAATTCGCTCGTTTCGGCAAACTGTTTTTCAATAGTCTCTTGATAGTTTCTGACCCTGGTCGGATTAAGCATTGTAGAGATTCCTAGGCAATACAAATTTCAATCCCGTTTTCCTTCTTTGAATTCCGAAAATCAAATATTTTTTTTTATAATTTAATGTATATTAACAGTATTTAAGAAGCAAGTAATTATGACAATCTGAAATAACAAAATGTTTCATCGTAGGGCATGAGTGTTGGTTTCTATATGCCATATATTTAAAAATTATACATTTGAAAGTCATTTCAGACAAGACAATCTTTATAAAAAAAAATTTAAATACTCAAATATAAAGTTTGTCAGGGTTGTTCAATTTTGAGTCATCCCCTTAACTGAAAAAATAAATTGAATATGTTCGAATGCAAGTCCCGTGAATGAAAGCAGAAATATTATGCATTTAGTTTAATAATATGACGGAATATCTATTGTTACGCCTTTCAGTTTTTAGTGATGGATATTTTTGGGCATTACTAATCAATACAAATCAATTTTGGAATCAGTGAAAAGCCGCCAGCTGAAGAAGGCTTTAAAAATTATATTGGAGAAAAGAATGTTTAAAATTCATTTTTTATTGATTCAGATAAACACGATGAATTGGACTTTTCTTTATCACTTTGAGGATAAATTGTTTTTCACGCACTTAATTAAAAACCATTTTATTTTTAACAAGTAAAAACACTGAAATTTTTCCAACATTTAATTTATTCCTTCCTTTAAGCGTTTTGCGATCTCACTTTTTTTCTCTTTAATTCCTTGATATTTCTTTTTTTTTTATTTCACATTATTGAATTTTCGACGGTTTTTGATGAGTGAGACCCAACTATCGATTATCTTTTAAATGATTCCGCAATTGATTAATCGATGGGAAGCGCTTCAACAAAAACCCAGTTAATGTGCAAGAAAACGACAAAAGAGAATAGCAATAAAAAAAAAGTGGAACGAAAAATCGTTCGACTCCATTGAATTTAGAGAAATAATAGATTATTTGCTTTTTACCCTCCATATTCTACCCCCACTGGCTTCTTCGCATTGTAGAACATCACTTCATTTGCCAAACCCTAAAGCTAGAACTTTTATTAAGCACTGCACCCGATCCATAGGAGAGGCGACCGCTTTTCCCAAATCACATTGATTACCATGCCTCTCTCCCCCCCACCCCTACTTCTCCACTCCCCTTTTCCACATCTCTAGGGAGAGAAGAATTATCCTCCCTTCCCCCCTTTGCAGCTGCTGCTGTAATTTGGAACAATCTCTGACCCCCCCCCCCTTCTCCCTCTCTGGAAGTAGAGAGGGATTCGGCTGGGAGATAATTACAAAATCGATCCCAGTTTCCCGGCGCATGCGCAGAAGATGGATGGATTTTGGCCGTGCCCCAGATTCTACACCGTGGACACCAAGATCTTGATCTCTGGAAGTCATTATCTTTGTTCCAAAGGCCATGTTTTGTTGCTGCCACCATAATCCTTTATGTGCTGTTGTCGAACAAAGAAGTAAAAAGAAAAAGAACGAGGACCCTATCCAAAATACATGGATTGATGTTTTGTTTCAGAAACACCCTGAAAGCTGAAGAAAAGAACAAAAATGGAAAAAAAAAAGAAAAAAAATGCTGCAGCCAGCAAAGGTTAATTCTTATAAAAGGAATACAAAACGCATTATTATTAATATATAATAAATGAGTCATATAAAGTTTCCCATTTTAGCCAAATCATACCTAATGGCTTAGATTAGTTGGACAAAATGAGTGGATTATCAATGGATTACACATGATTATAAGATAATGAATCCCACACTTTTCCCACAAATGCTCGATTTGGTTCCTTCTAATATTCTGAAAATGTCCCATCGCTTTATTAATTATAAATCATATGTTAGTAATCATGTCTGCATTAATAAAACCAAGTGCAGTGCACGTACGTTTTTTTTTTTTTTTGAGGCACTTTTCTATCATTCTCGAAGGAAATCTGTTGAAATTGCAAAATGCAAAGTGTTTCATGAAGCCACAGATGAACATCAATTTTTCAGCATCAAAAAAGGCAGTAAAAACCACGATGTATGATACATCCCCCTCAGATAAAGAAAGACATACTACTACCCATCCGTCAATTTAGGATACAACATCTCTAACTCAAAATACAAACTAGTACTTTGAGATAAATACTTCGCAAATTATTCAGATATGAAATTGCTCAACTAATTTGTGCCCACCTATGTATTGAATTATTTCTTACTCTAAGCAGATGAGGTTCCAAATATATATTGTAGCGGTTACAATTACTGCCTTCTCCTTTCTTCATAGGTGGCGCTACTAGAGCCACCTATCAAGAGCCATGTTTTCCCATGATTCCTCATTCTTGTCTCTGGTGTTGTCCTTGCTTGCCGTGTGTATTTGTTCTATGCCTTGTTCTTCAATATGCTGGTGTTAAATGTTTGTGCCGTGGAACTTAGCCCGCTAATAAAAAGTAGTTCCTGAAACTGAACTCATTCTTTCATCCATGGCATAACACATAATAAAGAGTCTCGTCCTTCTACAATATAATGATATTTTAAAATCTCAATTAAATCTTAGTTAATTTTTCTGATTTTAATTTTTAATTAGTCCGTATTAACTTCCTTCTAAAATTCTCTTTTATTTCTTGATCCATTTCCCACCTTTAATTTAATTATTTTTAACATACGCTGCTAACTGGGCTGAATACTGACGATTTTAGCATTTTCTCATGCTCCGAGTGAAGGCATAAAAATACCTAATGTTAATAATATTCTTTTAAAGATACCTAAGATTCCCTTTACTAAGTCGATGCTTGTCAAAGAAATCCCTTTAAAAATCTCATAACAAAATCACTGAAGGGAAAAATTTCGGTCTCTTTTTCTCTTGTGTTGCAATGTAGAATGATGCATCTTTTATCATCGTTTGTTTCTTGTACAAATGATGCTTCCTGGGATGAAATAAATCGAAGTTCAAATTTCAAAAGTTTCATTTCCTCGACCACTCACTGTTTATATATATATATATATATATATATATATTTGAAACCATATATTTTCCACGGGAGGGCATGGTTAATACATAGGGGAAAAGGTAGAATACATCTGTTTGGAGCAGAATACAAAAGCGTAATTTGTGAAAATTTTGCCGTAGTACTTATGCTAAGAGATTCTTATAGGGATTTCTTTGAAATTTATTGATTCAGGAAAAGGAAATTTAGGTATCCGCAATTTATGTCGTGGGCAATAGGAATTTTCATCCCTTAGTGCGGGTTAGAAATAATTAAATGAAAATTGAAATTTGGATAAGAAAATAAGAGAAAATTATAAAATTAAGTAATATGGACTAAACTAAGATTTTTTTAAAAAAAATAGGGAATTAATTAAAATTATTGATTACGTGATATCATTACATTAGATATATTTTTCTTAAGAAAACTATTTAAGAGGGGAATATTGATGTCCCACATGCAAACATAGGGTTAAAAAGAAGACAAGTGAGGCAATGAAAATTGTAATTTAAGCCAACCCACAATTATTGTTATACTGAGTTAGATACTAAATAAAAATGGAAAACATATGTTCTCACAGAATCTGAGTGGGTTGAAGGAGTTTTAGTTTCATTTTATCAGATACTAGTAATTCTTGAAAAGTGTTTGTTCAGTATTTATCAAATATGATGCTTCACTCAATTTAGCGAAAAATGTAGACCTCAACAATGCAAAGATTAATATTTTTATTTCACACTTTCTTGTAAAATATGTTAAGATAAAGTTAAAAAAATCACATTGATTAAAACAGAACATCACTAGAAGGACATTACATTACTAGAATGGATATAAATGTTTCGGACACTAGTCTAAGTAGGGAAAAAGTCCACAAAAATGCGGATGCTTTATATCTTTTTTTACGAGATTAAAAATGCCATTGAACCTCAGATAGTTAAAAATATTTTTCAAAGATGAGCATTTGCATTCTTCCATGACGATAATAAATTTCAAAAAAATTAGACACATAAACAAAATCTCTGAAATGTATTATTTAGATAAATTAATCATAGAAACATTCTATGAATTTTTAGTGAACAACTCAACACGAAAATTTTCTATGAGATTTCACTACAAAAAAATCATTTAATCAAATTATAAAGATGATTATCATTGTTGTGTAAAATATGAACCAGTTAATTTTCAATAAGAAATGGGAACAGACTTAACTTTTTTCATATTGCTTTGTACAATTTTACGGTTGTTTCTGAATCTGTGGTTTGTAAGTGTTTTTAGAGGTTCCAAACTTAGTTTTGTAAACCATCATGAAATCATTTGATCACACTCTGTTGGAGTAGCTTGCAATCTGAACAAAGTAATGACCAAGTGTTAACATCAGAAGTTGTGATGATGAAGCTTTCGTCATCACATTGTAGCAGTCAGCGATTACGTTAATTGAATTTAATGTTGGCGCTTGTGATGATGAATCAGACGACAGCTCTTAATAAAGTTTCTGATCGAGACTGAAGGTCACTGTCACTGTGAATCCATTTTCAGCTGTTATTGTTAATGCTTTTCGGAAAGATCCCTACAACCTATTTGCTACACCTCAATTTTTTTTTAAAGCTACAAAATACTTATTGTTTTATTATTTCTCGGAAGTTCATCTATACTATTATTTATTGAACCTATTTCTCATTGCATTGTATTAAATCGCATAAGTTTCAGCATTGTATAAAGTGGTTACGAGGTTAAAAAATAAATATAGGCTAAAGATAATCAAAGTAAATAGATTTTAAATTGGAATCTATGTATAAGTGCCATGTTGAATTCGGGGAAGGAGGGGATGATCAGAAGATCGCAGATGAGTCCCCTTTTAAACATTCAAGTATGCCCTCCCCCCCAAAAAAACAACAACAACGCAATTCTCATCTTTCACTAAATATAGAATCATCTCTTGTATACCAGAGTGGAGTTTCAATTAAGATTTGAATTGGAAAGATACAAAACTACTTATTAGAAATGAACACTTCATTAGCCGGTAGAACGAGTGCCAGCAGCTGCTGGAACATTTTTTCTATAATATTCTTTCAGCAAATTGCTCAAGAATGTGCTTCCAACTAGTCGTATCAGCTCACTCCAGCAGCAATGCAAAGAATGATTTCGTCGCCATTTACGCCTCACATCATAAAGATGGAGTGAAATTTTTCTTTTTCATCATATACCACATAATGTATGTGGGATATCATATTCACCTTCTCCAGATGGCAACGTACCGAATGACCTCAGCATTCCAACTAATGTTTGTATCAGTCGTTTTCTTTCTGTTTTTTCCAGACGGAAATAACCATAGAACATTGACTGTCAACTATGATGCCGAAAAATTCTATATATATATATTTTTTTATATGCACATATGTATGCATTATTTTTATATGTATTTTTTCTTCTAATAGCTCCTTTAAGCTTTAAAATATAAGTAATTTAAACTGTTTTGGACTATATTTTTATGCTAGAACAATACTAAATAAAAATAATATTAAAATGAAAAAAAAACCTTGAGGATAGACTATAAAAAAAAACTCCTTCTAAAATTCTAAAATTGCATTAATTTGACAATGTTTGGCTTTAAAGAACTTAACGTACCCCAGACCTGCAAATTCGATGAACATTTAGAAAAATCGTTGCATAAAATCGCGACTTTCTTCAAGAAGTGACCTTTATTCCATCAAACAAAAGCGATTGCTTTTGAGCATACATAGATTTTTCAGAGACAACGTAAGTGATGTAATCTATATTGAAATAAATCAATTTATATGAGAAAACATTTAGTATTCTGACAGGATTTGTCATCCTTTGCAAAAAATGAAATACTTCTTTTATTTCTAATAATTTTCTGAAACAATTACTAAGTAAGGTTAGATTCTCCTACTCCTGTATGATCTACCCCCAGCATAATGAAAATGGAGAACTTTCTAACATCAAAGCAAACCCCTCAACGAACGTAGTTGCCATGTCACGTTCAATTCCCAGAATAGCATTAAACAGGCGATGAATAAAATATCAATCTTTTCAGAATAGTTCAGGCAGCTGTGTGTGCACACTTAAGATTATTTCTTATGATTATTACTCCAGTCTCTTAATATTCAAGGCATGAGATTTATCTATAAAAAATCTTTGAAAAGGAAATGAATGATTTGCTTTAAAAACTGAATGAAAAAAGGGTATACTGATATTACGATATATGAGATGAGTTTCCAAAAGAGTTGCTTGATTTAAAATTCTATCTGTAAATTGCATTTTGTAGGAATTTCAAAAGTTCTGTCTTGCCTTACATTATTTTTTAATTAAAATAATGAAATGGCCTTTAAAATTTTCATTACGTGCCTATTAGAATTTGATAAAAAGTTTTGAAGCAATAAATTGCTGAGTTTTCTAATTCAATGGAACAAATATTACTAAAAAAAAAGTAGATATTTTAATACAGAGAATGAAATTGAGCCCCACAGCTGTAAATTTAGATCAGTATAAACTCTTGTAATAATGGGTTTTAATACCAAATATGGCTTTTCCCTCCTGGCAACACAGCCTGCAGTGACAACGGCGCGTTTCAGTTTCAAAGCATATTACTTTTCAATATTAGCAAATGTTACCTTTGATCTCATTTATTATGGCTTATTGTTAATCAACTAGAGCTATTAATGAACAAGCTATTAATAAAAGACCGCTATCTAAGTCTTGGTCATTCATGTTTTGTAAACGCAAAAGTAATAAAATTGATCAACATTTTTAACTGGAAGACTTAAATTTATTTATATGAAAGAGATTAAAACGTCATTTAAATATGTTATTGCTGAATATTGAAGCGCATAGCAATGTCTAATTTTCTTTAGTTACGCTGTTTGCTTTCTGTAATCGTCGCTTAGCAACGCTTTTATCCCTAACGAAGACGAATTTTACATCGGTAAATTTAAAATACAAATTTTGATTTGGGATGATCAAAACTCTCACTGAATGTGTAAAAGATTTTTATTTTTACATTTTTTTAAATCAGTTAACTGTTTCAACCACTTCGGAAAATGCGTACCTAAATTGTGTTGCAAAAATTTAGCGATGACTAGTATACTCGTCAAACGCAGAGTATGTGTAATATGAAATTATGTTGTGATGAAACAACTTTTATTTTTTTATTTCAATAATCACATATATTTATTTACTTAAACTAACATTATTTTTTACATATGAACGAAAAGAAACACAAAAAATTTATTTATTATTTCAATTTGCTGTTAGAGAATGGTATTGAGCAAAGCATAGCGCAACGCATAATACTCTTTTATTTGTTCCTTTTATTTCGACTTGGCCTCAAAATATTTTAAACATCTTGAAATTTACGAATATGTTTGAGTTTTTACTAAAATTGTAATTCAAACTGCAAATTGTCACTGCTTATTATTCCTGACAAACAAACTCGTCGTAACGCAAAATGTTGTACTTTTTCCATGGCGAGTATACTCATCAAAAACAGTTAACTGGTTAAATCAGGGCTGAAGATCCAATGAATCTAATGACATCGAAATCTCCCACCAGAAAGAACTTCACAAAGGCAGACTGGTGCAGGAACAAGTATGTAAGCTATTTTAATTTTACTTGACCTGCGCTGTTTTCCTAGAAATAATCTCCATTTATTTTTATTACGTCTTTGATAAATATAATGATTATGGGTATATACAGTAGTGATTGCAATGCTTAAAATATTGAAAAATTCTTTGGTAAAGAAAGTATTACATGAATGCAGTATGAATTGTTATTCTTAAATCATTCATTCAATGCAAAGTTTTATTTAATTTAATTATTCTGAATCTTTTTCATCTACAAACAGTACACGAAATTTCAAAATCTAGTAGACGTAATTCCTTTTTCGTAGAACAATCTAAGGAAATGCGAGAAAAATTCTTCGCGTCGCGATTGGCAAACATAAATGACAAAGAAAATCTTCTGTTAACATATCCTGTTTCAAAATGTGCATTCAAGGAAATGTCTGTCAGACTAAAATCTGTCTAAATGACGTATAATAGAAAGAAATTCTAGTTAGGAGGAAAAACACGAGATGTCTTAAAGAATATTTTCCTACTGACAATGATGAGAATGTATTGCGTACAAAAAACCAGTTGACACATTTTGCATCATAAAGTCACGTTTTTGCATCGGAAAAAACGGTTTCACGAAAAACATGGAATGTATTGCTTTAGCACGTATTTGAGAGAGGAATGCTTTCAAATGAAAAATGGGGAATTAAAGCGAATTTTAACTGGCGAATCACTGAGAATGTTTTATTAATAGGTTGTTTTTGTTCTGTGACCGAATAAAATAACGAGTTCTAGTACACACACCTGAAATTTTATGCCAAGAAAAGATTTTGCAATCTTTTTTGTTAAAAGCATCTGCTGATTCAGCGGATTACACAGTAAATACTTCATAATTGCCATTCTTTTTATTTGCAACACATTACTATTTGTATTATTTCTAGATATGAAGAAGACTGCAATTGTCGAAAAATTCGGTCTCGAAATTTTGATAAATTTTCTAGGTTTAGACTTCCTTGAAACCGAAAAAAAAATTAATTTTGGAGTTGTGAATCAGTGAAAACGATAACTATGAAACAGAACAAATTATATAAATGAAATTTAACGCCAAAATTATTGATCAATTTAAAATTTTTACCGAAATATTTCCAGTAATGTATTGTAAATTTAGTAGTTTGTCTCCAGTATATTAACAGAATAATTCGCAAACACAAGAAACAAATTAAACGAAATTTAGTCTTTGATTTTGGCGCAATGATAAACAAAAATGGTTATGAAAAAAGTACCCTGAGGTTCACCAGTCGGTGAATAGGGATGGACCCAAAGTGCATACATGACTGTCTTCTTTATTCTACGAAGTTAAACACAAAATGCATTATATTTTATGAGGAAATAAGAAAGACCAGAAGAGGACATTTCCATTGGTTGTCTCTGCTATTCTTTCAAACGAGGTTTTTAAACCTTTTTTATTTGACCAGGAAAAAAGAAATTTTGAGAATCCATTTAGCAAAATTCTTCCGCCCGCTCAAAATTGGATAATTTGATAAGAAAATGAACCATTAGTAAAAGAGAATTAAATGCGAATTCGACTTAAAATAGCATTTCGGAAATTTTATGAAATCCATTTTTGTTTATCAATATTGAAATAAGGGGGAATAGTCCTACCAGAAATTTTACATCACTTGGATTTGACCAAAGCTTTAGTTTGATTATATCTTGATTTTCTTTTTACAGAAATAGTATATTGTGATATTTATTTAGCTTGTTGTTGGGAAATATATAAATTTTCTTAGATATGTATAGTATATTTAAAAAAGTAAAAAATTGGGGAAATTGCGATTTATTCTACATCACAAACAAATAAACATCACAGCATGCCTTCCTTTTTTTTATAAAGAACAAAGGGTGTTTACATATTTTTTAGAGCGAGTTCGGTGCCTTTTAATTAACATTAAAAATACAAAGACTTTTTTTTAATGTTCAAAATGATAGGGTTTTTTTTTTTTCTCTCTCTCTCTCTGGTCTATAAGTCTGCTTTGGTATTGCCATGCTAAAAGTTTTTTTTTTTTAATTTTTATAACTCTGTTATAATCATCGTCATCATTAATGACTCAATTTCATAAATCATTTGCTCTATAGAATATAATTCAATTTCAGTACAAATAAATATTAGAAATTTTACTCAAAACATATTGCCCAGAAAATTTGTACGAAATCCTTGATAGAATAAAAATGCCAAATTAGTTGCGATGATGTTGTTCTAACTCGTAATTTATTTTCATATACGAGTGAATGTAATACACAAGAAACCTAAAATTTAAAGTTTTTCTCTGAATTTTGGACAAATATGATTTGCTTCGTGGAAATTCAGCACCACAAAGGTAAATATCTTCGAAAGCCCACCGAAAGCATTTCCTCCGGAAACCAGTATTGCCCTATTTACAAAACACATCATTTCTCCATACAGAATGGTAAGACAGACAGATACTCAACCGCAATCGGATGCGCGACGAATTTTCAATCGACCATTCTTCTAGCAGGGCCACCCTTCTGAAGGGCCCCGTTAACGGGCCGTCACAGTTGCGTGTTCGCGCTCGTCCAGACAACAATGATGTAATTTCCATCAACCGGCAATAAGTTTCTTCAAGTATAAGCAATTCCGAGTGAGTGTTAGTCACTTAATGATGGTTGATTGAAATGTCCGTCCGTCCTCTGAGCACTGCTATTAGCCTCTCGGGAGGCTGAACACGCACTTCAAGTAATGATACGGTGTTCTTTTTTTCGGGACTGGTCCTGATGGCCCATGCAGTTCAACTCTGGATTGAATGCGATTCGCTGGGAGACTAATAACGCAGTGGTGGAGTGGGTTCCACATTTTTTTTCCACCCTTTCTGCAGTTTATTTTGTGCTTTTTCTTTGAGTGCGTCTGAGTTTTATTTCTTCTTTTTCCTTTATAAATGGTAGTATTTGCTTAAGGAGAATTAGAGAAGAAGATTTTGCCTTGTCGGAAAGTAGTGAGCTGTGATGGATTTTTTTTTTATTGTTGTTATTTAGAAATAAAGACAGGTTATGTAGCACGGATCCGGACAGCCGCACGACTGCTTTTTAAGTGTAAATGAGCTCAATATTGGACTCATGTTGTTCTGGTACTTTAAGCGGCCTCTTTTGCGAAAACCTGAAATAGCCCTTTTGTGTTCGAGGAAAACGAGTAGTATTGCATTATTATGTTAAAAAAATCTTCCAAGTATTTCGTGAGCCAATTATTATGGCATAAACAGGGTTATTGTAGTTTCTTTGTAAGTGCTACCATTATAAGGAAGTAGGAATAAAAACAAGTAAGTAATCCGACTTTAAGTGTCAGTTTTGACATTCGCGACCCATTCATTTGAAGAACTATACTTGCCATTATAATGGCAACTTTCACTTAATCACTTTTATTCTGATTGAAATGGAGGTTTAGATTTCAACCCACACAACTGAATTTGTTGTCTCAATTGTTAAAAAAATGCATGTTTTCATTTTGCTTGGCTATGCTTTATTCATTTTATATGAAAGCTTCCAAATTAATAAAATTCAATAAAAGCACAAAAGCAAAGAAAACGACAAAAATCCTCTTAACTAGAAAATCATATTTTTTTCATAAAAAATATGGAGGCCAAAATAAAATCCTAGAGAAAAGGAACCGTTGAAAGAAAACTGAAATATTAATATTTATGATATACTTAAAAAAACTTTTTTTTGCCCTATTTACTGTAGATTAATATCCTAATGTTATCATTTTCAGCTCTTTTTGTTTTAGTTATTCAATTATTTTTGATAAAAACAATTTAATACTTAGCAGTACACTAATATAAATGTGTTTTTAAGAGATTTTTATATATATATTATTTTCTATTTTTTGATCTGTAATATATTTTGTGATTCATTATTTCATCCATTATGGAATACTAAAACATTGTTCCGTAATTCACTACACTGGTTGGTTTAAGCTTGCTAGGGAGCTCTGGGAAATGCAAAATGCAGGGGTCTTTTTTTCTTTTTTTCGTAAAAAAAATTCTTCAGAAATTCTTCAGCAAATTTTGGTAAACAGCTTAGTTGTAGAAATTCATTTTTTAAAAAGATGGTTTCGGTATATTGTGTGTAAAAAATGCACAATTGAAATTTAAAAACAATTTATACAAAAAAAAATTTTTTTGCTAATACAATTTAAAAACTATTTAGTAATAGAATTGAAAAGTCTTTAAGAACTTAAAGCATAACGCATTTTTTTTTCAGACTTATAAAAAAACACAATATTAAACTTGCTAATCGTAATTAAGAATGTTTCTAAAATAATGTATCAAATTTAACAATATTTAACTTGAATGGGCTCGATTGGACGTTCTTTATAACTAAATGAAAGTACAAAATCAAACAACTTTCAAAATCCCACAAAGAAATCTCGAAAGTTCCGAGCTCCTTAAAGTTGTAAGGTCCAAGTCAATTGTCTATTAAGTCTATTTAATAATTCGTCCTGGTCTTCTCTAAAATTATCAATTATTTGATAATTAAGGTTCGGAAATATAAACCTATAACACTGCATAAGAAACACATAGCCATAGAATATTCCAGAATTCTTGTGTCATGACATTAGTAGAAAATCGATTGCAACTGTCCGATTTCTGTATTTACAGACAGGAAACAAGTTAAATTAAAAAGTGTAAAAATACTAAAACATTAAAAAATTTTTTTATTCAAAGACGTTTCTAAAAACACATATTTGATTAAAAAAAAAAGGATATTTAAAAGGTTTTTAATGTCCGTTTATATTATCTCTAGAAAATGTTTTTAAATATTTCAGGAACAAAGTTATATATTATACGCGTTATCTTTATTTTAATTAGGCATGTTCATATGATGGATACCTTACCCTAAGGCAGATCTAACCCTAGGTGATTTCTCACCTAAAGGTCAGTCTGTCCTTTGGTAGGAGAAACGTAGCCTTATGCATCTTTTTACATACTCGTATACGAAGTCTACAAAGAGAAAGTATAAACGTTTCGTCAAAAAATTCGAACTAGATATTTTGACGAAACGTTTCAAACCTTCATGAATCTAAAAATGACATTTTTTGAATTATGTCTGTCTGTCTATGAACATGATAACTCAAAAACACTTTGAGCTAGATGGATAAAATTTGCCATATAAACTCAACATTAAATTTGTGTATTTCTATCAAATTTCAAATGAAATCAATTCTGAGAAAGTCAGTCTGTCCGTTTGCCTGATTATATGTTAATACGATAACTACAAAACGAAAATTATTATATGTATAAAATTCGGCACTCAGATTTAGCATTTAAAATTTAGATACCTATTAAAATTAGAACCAAATCTATAAAACAGTTGACCATCTGTCGTTCTCTACTTTATTTTGCATGTAAACACAATGGCTTAAAGATTCCGTTTAAGTTAAAAACCATCAATTTCTAACTATTTTTTTGAAGATTACATTTATCTTTTTTTTTTTAGACCGCTTATCATTTTTTTTCTTCCAGATTGTATTAGTAAAAAGGTTATAGAAATTATAAAATACTTTGTCTGAAGCAAAACCAAACAGAAATGAGTCTTAAAATTAAAATGCGTTTTCAATACAGTAAAATACATTTTATGATAAAAAAAAAATATTTACTATGTTTAATATATTAATAAAAGCTTACTTAAAAAATTTTATTTTTAATACTCTCTACTTTTTTGTATCTAAATTATTCCATAATTCATTATTATTATTTTTATGGGCTTTTGCAATTAATTGCTTTTTAAAAAGCACTGACAGATGGCGACTTTCGTATGATATCAAATTTTAATTAAAATTATTCAGTTCATTTACAATTAAATCCTAAAAGTATTAAAATATCGCATTGTTATCGGAAACACACGAATTTCCAGGAATTTCCAGAACTCTCCAATACAAGGAAATAAATGAAAGTTTATTACAAAATTCCATCTTCACAAGCAGGAAATATATTAAGTTAAATAAAAGCATATACAAACATACATTAAAAGTAAGACCTTTAGTATGCAAAGTAATGTATACAATGAAAAGTTCCTGTTCGTTAACTGCCAATTTACTCTTAAAATGGCGAGAGAAGTAATCACAACATCAGAGAAGATTATAAAAAAAGATTTTTTTAAAAACTAAAGCATAATAACTAGAATTTAAATTCACATCAACCATTTCGCAATACTGTAACCCTATGATTTGTGATTGTTCCTTTTAGGTAATATAGTTCTCGCACGCACAAGAAAAGTAATGTTTTCCCAAAGAAGTGAATAAATTTCCTTCTATTTTCCTGCGTGGTGAAAATTTATTTACGTCACAGCCTGAAATCATTTCCAACGATTAAATTAAACTGTCTTGCGATACAAAGTATGAAATGATTGTATGTTCATCGCAACCGCAACTGATGCATGCTAATAATAAAGAAATAATTTTATTTGCTCTTTGCAGCGAGAAACCACGTTCAATTATTGCAATCAACTTATCCATCAAGTTCAATAATAATTGCGTTGATATGATATTTTGTTCATTAGATACGCTTTCAGGAAGTTGTTCTATGTGATTATTGCTACAAGGGGGCACGAATCGTATAATATTTACCGAAACTGTTAAAAGAACATCACCTTTACATCAATCGATGGTAATTTTTAGAGTTCGTCATTTCATTATGGCTAAATAAGTTCCTCCTCTTCCTTTTTTTCTTTTTTCTTTTCTATCAAATCGTCAGTTTATCAGTTTTCCAAGACATATTTTATCGTTTCAATAAGCTATAGTTTCTAGTATAAGATGGATAATCCCGTAAGAATGCATTAGAAAAACACAAAAACAAATTTAATAATAGATTTTTAAGTTTTTTTTTAATTAGTGTATTAAAAAATAGAAATTATTGTTATTTTAACTGCGTCCTATTATTTAATCACTTATTTATTATTCATTTTTATAAACATCAATAAGTTTTGAATTTTTTTCTCAATTTCTCAATCAATTGCGATCATTTGCATTAAATTAAAATTTCATTCAATTAACCGTTAAGTGGACGGTGGACTTTAAAATAAGCAAAAATGGACAAAAACATGAAATTTTATTCTTATCGTTTCATCACTTAACGCTTTCTAAGGTAGAAGAAGTATGCTGAGAAGTATGCTTCCCACCAAATTGATCAATCTTTGTATGAAATTATGTAGGTTGGCATAAGTTCTGGCAAGTTTTTTTAGAAAGACAGAAACAGATGCCTCAGTTCTTTATCTCACACAAAATGATCTGTCTTGGTTTGTCACTTAATTATTAATTAACCAAATTAATTAATTACTCAAATTAAATTTATCTAATAAGCTAAATGAATCCCTTTTCTTATTCTAATTCCAAGCCTAAAAATATTTTAATATAATATGACTAGAAAAAAATGGCCCTTTAAAGAGTTAAATATATATTTATACTCAACTAAAATTAGATTGTAAAATATATTCTATAGTAAAATCAATATTTGAAGAACCTACAGGAAAAAAAAGTACATATTAATAACTTTTCTAAAAACAGTATTTTAATTACATTTAAATATCTTTGAAATGTTCCATGTGTCTTCATTTTTGAAGAAATTAGATAGAATTTTTAATAAAGATTTCGGTTAAACATTAAAAGAAAATAGGATATGCATTTTATATTTCGAGTTGGCTTATATTATTAAAAGTCAATTTTAGCTCAGAAAAAAAATAAAATTCCTATGAAAATTCAATAAGTGTGCATAAAAATATTTCTAAAAAATTACCATTTAATTGGAATTATAAAATTATATATAGTTTTATTCTAAATAAATTTATATTTGATAATAAGGAAAAAATAATAGAAAAAAATTAAATCACTTGGAGTATTTTCATTTTTAAAAATTATATATATTTTTAATTTTTTTAAAATAATATATTATGTTATGAAAAGATTTTTTTTTAATTTGGCATATTTATATTTTAATATAAATGCATAAAAATTTTCATAATCGTAAGTGAATAATTCGCAAAACCGTCCCCTTAAATCAAAAATTTAGATCTGAAAATATTAACAAATTATGTTATCGTTGATAACATGCAAGTGAACTAAATTTCAAAACTAATACACTAGATAAGTGAAAATGCGTTTTAAAATTCTGTTTTTCCAAAAATATGAAGCTCTGATTAAAGTATTCTAAGCATTTACAAATTGTTCCTTTCATTTACTGACAAGGGAGCATTAGAAAAGCCGTAATGAAATTCCTTTTTATTTCTAAATGATTTGACGTTTTAATTTAAATTGATACTTACTATACCAAAATGAACCAACATTTTTATAAAATTCTCTCAATATTAAATAGTTTATGCGCTTGCTTTCCTAGAACCTGCATTAAGAACCTTTTAATTAATTAATCCGTTATTTAAAGCGTTATTTATTGTATATTAATAATATAAAAAATTTTAAAAAATTCTCTTTTTAAGTATTAGCTAGGGATTGCAATACCGGGATACCGAATACCGGTATTTTGAGTCATTTGTACAATTTTGTAATATCGGTATTTAGTAGAAATTTTTAAAATTGTCTCCACTATATGTTCAGGGATCACCAACATAGCAAAATAGTATACGTTTTTGTTTTTAAAACGAAAGCGGGACGAAATTAATTAGACTGTGAATACAAACTTGCATCGTACAATCAAGAGAAGTGATAAAATTCTATTTGATAACGGATTGTAAAAACCCTCCACGTTTTTGCGCATGCGTTAGGATGGGTTTAATTCGACAAAATGAGGATGGGAGGAAAGATGAAAGGAGGAGTTGTATACATATAACAAGGAAGACTCGCGGTTTTATGAGACGTAAACAGTACAAATAATTAGTAGTACAGAATGCCTTACGGTACTTATATAATTATAATGATTTTAAAAATGAAAAAGAAGAAAAGAGATTAACAAATTCAAATCTTATCAAGTTTATAGTAAATTTTCTTAAAATATTTTACCCACAAATCTATCCACATTCAGAAGAATTCGGTACAATTATCAAAGATTATGTCGATAGTGAAAAGGAATTGTCTCTTGAACAAAAATTCGAATTAGCAATAAATGAAAAAATTTCAACAAACCAAAATAAAATACTAAAATCAGCTATATCCAAAACCATCCGACGAGAAATCGATTTATTTGAAGATGAGGAATTTAGAGATAAATTCTTGGAAAAAGTATATCGCGCATTGCTAACAGTACCACCAACTAACGTAGATGCCGAAAGAGCGCTTTCGACAGCTGTTAATTTTTGCACAAAATTACGTTTCAGGCTTAATGACAGTACAATTGATGCATTATGTTTTTTAAGATCACATTTCAAAAATTTGAAATAGTACCACAAACTGAATAGTGATATTTATACTTTTTTTTTATTTAAATAAATAAGATGTACTCTTACTTTATTGTGATACTTTATATACCGTTATAATTTGTAAGTTATAAATTATTTTTGTGATATTTATACTCTCTAATAAAACTGGCAAATAAAACAAAGAAACACCTGTGTTTTCTTTCTTTTTCTAAAATTTCTATTACCGGTATTAAAACCGGTATCCCGGTATTAAGATCTAAGAAGTACCGAATACCGGTATTGAACTTTTGGTCCGAAATTGCAATCCCTAGTATTAGCATCAATTAATAAACTTATATGCGAAGAAATTTCCATTTAAATACCAAACACATTAGCGCTGGACCAAAGAAGAAATTTATGTTTATACCTTATAAAGAAATAATTCAAAATCATCTAGAATGATTTTAAACTTTTATCAATGTTTAATTCAATAAATATATCAAATCTCAATGCAGGCAGTTTTGTCATCATTGTTAATTATATATGATTTTAATATTATTAATAATTTTAATATTATAATTGCGTTTATCAAAGGAATTACTAGGTATAACAAGCCAATTTCAATTTTAAATATACTGATTATCTTTCTGTAGGAACCACTGGACATTTTCATCGTTTGCCTATCACGTAAACTAAAAATTATACAGCATTTTTAGTTGCTTTTGTCTTTCGTAAACGAACGATTGGGTTAAAAATTTGACACTGCACTACAATTTTGATACAAAGGTCACATATTATAATTCATAAATTCAGCTCTTTTCATTTCAGATAGCAGCGCGTTTACTTGAATATGAATAGACATACTAATAGATAGTTAGTTATATACACCTTTAAATTTAATGTTATTGTCAAATTTCACCCATCTAGATTGTTCTGTTTTTTAGTTATTACGTTCGCAAGCAGAGGGAGACAGAGGCTATCGTATTTGGATAGAGTTACCAAAGAAGAATTTCATCCAAAATTTCACAAAAATATACAGTTTTGATTGCAAAAATCGTGCACTAAAATCTCATTCGTCCAGTATATAACAATTTCAAATTTTTCTCTTATAGTCTTTGAAAACAAGAAAGAAATTTTACAAATGACATTTTTCGTTTTTAAATATAACAAATTCGATGCATATGTGATTATTTTACTGTTTAAAATTCGTTGAAATACGATAGCCAAACAGCAGTATTGAGACTGCTAGTAACCAATTTGAGTAGCCACTAATTGCAATTAATGTTATTTTATATTGGCAGTTTGGATATAATTGGCTGCTTATCGACAAATTCGACCCCAGTATTAAAAGAAGTATGGTAAAAAATAACATACGCTGTTACCAAATTCCTAATTTGTGATTTGAAAAATAAGCATAAAAATGTATATTTGAAAAACGTTTCAAAGCTTTAAACATTTCAAACATTTAATTAAAATCTCTTGAGTAATTAGATAAATTAATACATAAAACTTCCTAACTGTATCTTTAAAAAATGGAATACAATATCACAATTTTAATTTTTAAAAATACCACAAAATCATGTCAATAAAATATCACTTGCTTTTATTTCAAATTCAAGTAATTAATTAAATTAAAACGGATATTTAATAAAGGAGCTGCAAATATTTAAACAATTTAAACTACAGTATCCAATATTCGTTTTGCTGCAGCAACTCCGTTTCAAAATTTGATACTCCAGGGAAATCAAACGCATCTTGAAGATGGATTTAAAATCTAAAGCAAAGATGATAACAATAGAGCACTCCTGCAAACAAAATAAAACGGCTACGTAATCTGATGTCATGTTTGAGGATTTTAATAAGAATTGCTACAGATGCTTTCAAACATTTCATGAATTATTCAAACAGAAACAGTAATGAAGGCAATAAGAGAACGGATGAAATAAGAATCGTAAATATAACTGCGTGAGCTTAGCAATTCGAGGAAGTGTTTATATTTGGGGCAATATCTAAATTAATGGAAATATTGAGCGTGGAGAGACGCATTGAAGATAAATACATAAAATACTCTTATTTCTCCTGAGAATTGAATGCTAGCTTAACAATTTATTATTTGTTCCAAATATTATTTTATTAAATTAAAAGGATTTTTAAAACATCAGATTAATTTCGTGAAATTATTTGTAAATTAATGAAGATTTAAATCATTTTATTTGAAGTATCTAATTTATGCTTCATTTTTAATTACAGTTGATTTTTTAATTCAAAGCTCTTCTTTGCAACTTTTCTGAACTCAATTTTTTTTATTTATGTTATTTAATATTTTATAAATGATTACAAATTATTAATGTAGAATGATTATTTTATTAAAGCAGATAAATTTTCAAAATTCTGAAAAGATTGTTAGCTAACTAAGTTAATTTTTTGAAATGATAAATACTTAGATTTAATTAACGATAAATAATTTCTAATAATTTTTTTTTGAATTTTGATAAAAATTTAATTCATTCTAGTTAAAATATAACTAAATAACATCTGCTTTCTATTTAATTTCAAGCGACTTTCTGTATTACTTTTTGTGAATTTAAAATTTTGATCATTTATATTATTAATTAGGGTTTGTGAACTTAAAATTTTGATCATTTATATTATTAATTAAGGTTATTTTAAATTGTTCGTTACAAATTTTATTTATCTGTTATTAATCAGTTTATTAAGATTTTACTCATTTTAGTTCAAAATTAATCTAATTAAAATCTTCTCTTCTTTTACAACACATAACCAATTTTAATACAATAGCTCTCTATTCTATTTTTCAATTCAATTTTTTTGTTTTACTTTTTTTATCCCTTTTTATTTAAAATGAATTATTTCACGTTTACAAATATGCAGTTTTGTCAACAATCTTTCAATCATTTCTCGACAAGCTCGAGTTTTGAAATATTTCACACTTAACATATTTTCATTAAAAATACAGGACAGTTCAAATTAAAGTATCTCAGTTTTCCATGTCATGACTAGCGAAGCAGTGGACGCAAAGTCTTCAAATTTGGAAGATCTACATATCAGAATATAGGAATTTGATGTAGCAGGGCCTTTGTTATATATATATATATATATATATATATTTATACAATTATTTTTTAAAATCTGATATACATATACTTCAAATGTGAAGATGCTATGCCCTTCTTCTCTCGTGAGGAAGTCCCAAACAGTGATACTTTGATTTGAATCCCCCAGTAAAATATTTTCAGAACTTTATTTCTAATAAATTGATTAATTTCATTAAATTTTAATTCCATATTAGTAACTA
This sequence comes from Argiope aurantia, assembly GCA_026543865.1. NCBI lineage: Eukaryota > Metazoa > Arthropoda > Arachnida > Araneae > Araneidae > Argiope > Argiope aurantia. Next base: position 293,855 of record JAPMOR010023450.1, on the reverse strand, counting down.
ATATTCTACAATATTTATAATAATGAATGATAAATTAAATGGAAATTTTTAGCAGAATAATAAAAGTGTTTTAAAAATGATTTTTTATTAAATCTATTATAGTTTAATTTCGATATTATATTTAATATCAAACCGTGTTTTCTTAGAATTTCTTTTTTCAAGATTTGAGGAATAAAATTTAATATATTCATTTCATATGTAATGCATTGAAATGTGACATCAATTCAAATACAAATCTATCGAGTTATCTGCAAATGGTAAAAGAATGTGACGTAACAACAAAGTATAAAGCAGCACGCAGTTTTATAAAACACAGTCAGTCACATTTTTAGGGCGTACTTTTGAAACAGCATTTATTTTTTACTAGCCGTCTTTGTCGACTAGTCGGTTCTAAGAGAATATTAATTGCGTTTAATTAAATTTCTTATGCATATTCTTGATGTTATTATTCCTTCAACTAGATATTTTTAATCGTCCAATTATAAAAGGTATTATAGGCACGTTATTTTAATATTGGTTCTGTTTAATACCTTCCTATTGAAGTCAAGTTCCATGGTATTATAGTGCCAATAAAAACATAATCATTCTGCTTCATTTATCTGATACTATGGTGGTACTGCACTTATTCTGTACATAAACTACAGAGATGTTAAACAAGATTCTTCTTCTTAAGTTTTCAAAGATAGAAGTGAAATGGAATATTTAATTAAACATGAAATCTAAAATTAAAAATTATTAAGAAAAATATTTTTAAAAAACTACCAAGATTAAAAAACACTACTTAGCTAAATTGATATTAATAAAAAGAGAATTTTTTTAAATGATGTAAATTTCAAATTTGGGCAAGAATATTATCGAGAGTTAATGTGAGAACATTAAAAAAATATAATTTAATTTCAATTAATAAAAATTTTGAAAAATCGCTCAATTTCCATCTGTGGTAAAAACATTATTTTTTTTAAAAACATTTTAACGAAATTTCAACATTCGAAATAGCTAGCAGTGGTTCAAAATGGCCATTACCGTAAGTTTAACCAAATCTAATCGGGAATCTCAACCAGCTCCTTTTGAAACTGGAAACCCATTGAAATGTACTTTCTTGCTCCACTCTTTATTGTATTCGTGATTATTATTAAATATGTACGCCGAGAGGGTTTTGCAGCTAAATATTTATACATTGTTTTACTTCAGATTTTATATTCTCCTCACGTGAATCTCGGCAGATAGAATAAGAATTTTTTGGTGTTTTGTTGTTGGCGTTGAAATTATTTAGTGCGGATACGCCACGCGAATTCGAAAGTTCTATTGTCTATCGATGAATCTAACCTTACTGTTGAATAATGGATCTCATGATTAAAAAAAAAAGGTTGTGCTTCTTTTTATTCATATTGCCACATTGAAGAAAGACAGTCGAATCTCCGTGGCCGAATGGTGATGGCACTGTTCTCATGATCAAGAGAGCTGGGTTCGAATCCCGCTACAGACAATGCGATTAATAGTATATTTAAATACTTAATTCCTTGATTTTATGTTTTCTTTTCTTTCATGTTCCAGAAAATACTGGACATTTCTTTAGTTTACCAGACAAGTGTTCTGGACTTTTCTTACTGTCTCCAGAAGAGTATTCTGGAACTTTATCTGCTTGTATAAAAGCAGAAGATTTGTCAGTTACTGTTTTCTCAGTTCTGAGTTCAGTTAATAAATTGCTTTAGCTCTACCTCTTGTGTGTGTGTTATTGAATTCTATACTATAGTTCTACGTGACATTCTTTGGTGGAGGCGCCGGGTACGATTCCAGTCAGCGCGGAAACTGAATTACGAAGAAGCGATCGCCTTAAAGACCAGAATTTGGACTTTATTATCCACGACCCAGAAATACAACAAAAATGCCTGTGGAAGAGGAAACTAAACCGATCATCCTGACACCAGCACAGCCATAATACAGGAATCCATCTATATTTAAGGGAGACGTGAGACAGGACCCAAACACATGGCTTAAACAATATGATAGAGTGTCAAAATTCAATAGATGGGATGACATGACTTGTCTCGCAAATGTGTTCTTCTTCCTGGATGGCACATCAAAGCAATGGTTTGAAAATAACGAAGATAAATTGACTTCCTGGGATATTTTCAAATCAATGTTAAAAGAGGCATTTGGAGAAACACAGCACTATGCAAAGAAAGTAGAAGATGAGCTAAAGAATAGAGCTCAAAAATCTGGCGAAAGCACGCAATCGTACATCCAAAGCGTGTTGGGGTTATGCCATCAAGTCAAACCAGGTATGTCAGAAGAAGAGAAAGTGTCTCATCTGATGAAAGGAGTCGCCGAAGTTGTTTACCAGGCTCTACTGACGAAAGAAATAACCACTACAGAGAACTTTATAAAATGGTGTAGAAAAATCGAAGAGATGCAGCAAAAGAGGATCCGTAGTAGGAAATTTGAAAGGCTTCCAAATGTCGTACCAATGGCTGCAATTGACCAGCAACTGGATCTAGTATCACTAGTACGTCAAATAGTACCAGGGGAGGTCCAACGCCTTATATCTCCAGTAGTTGATCCCGAACTCCAAGACAAAGGCATTGAAGCCATTGTTCGAAAGGAAGTAGAAAATGCTTTGGCTCCTTTGTCACAGACAACACCAGAGTGGACAAAGGTCAAACCAAGACGCTAACCTACCTATTCTGACGTTGCCAGACGACCTACGCCCGTAGCACATCAACCACAGAGGAAGACAGATGTCTGGCGCACCCCTGAGAGAAGACCCGTCTGTTTCCATTGTGGCCGCCCTGGCCATGTAGTTCGATACTGCCGAGATCGCAAAGCTATTTTTGAGGCATATTGGGCTAATAGAAAAGATTTCAGCCGTCCGCCGTCGAATGAGGGACGTTATGCCGACGAATACAGCCGACCAGCAGTCCGAAGTTCGTCACCCAGCCCATCACGAGAACGATCGCCGACACGTCGCTATAGTTCTCGGTCGCCATATAGAAGATCCAGTCAATCTCCTAGTCGGAGAAATGAGGAAAACTAAGCAGTTAGACCTTCCTTGGGAGTGAGGCCGCTAGTAACAAAAATCCTCCGATGCCGCAACATTTTGCCGCAAAGATGAGCGGAAACAACATAGAAGTAATCGTTGACAATGAGCCAGTACCTGCTCTTGTGGACTCTGGAGCCTGATTTTCTGAAATCTCGAAGAAGTATCGTCGCCTACTGAAGAAAGTTATGTTTCCCACAACTAACAATGTTCTTTTAAAAGTCGCCGATGGAAATTACGTGAGACCAGTTGGAAAATGTACGCTTCGTCTTGAAATCAATGTCCGACCTCAAGCTTTTGAATTTATTATTTTGCCGCAATGCAGTCACGATATCATCCTTGGGTGGGACTTTTTGGGCGCTTCTCAAGCTGTTATAGATTGTGACCGTTCGGAGCTCTTGTTTCAAGACGTCATTCGAGAATCTCAAACTCCAGACTCCAGCCGTTTATTCACGATAGAAGACTATACAGTACCTGCTCGTTCTATCAGAAATATTACTGTCTTAGGCCGTAAGAACCTTCGAGCTATCGACGTAATAGTAGATGGAAATAGGATGCTCCTCTTGAACAAGAAAGTTGCTATTCCATCTACTATAGTTACGCTCCTTAATGGAAAAGCCGAACTATGGGTTGCCAACGGACAAGGAGAACCTCAGATCATCCCTAAAGGCATGTGCATCGGGTATGCCGAACCTTTACACGAAGACTGCGTAAATACCATAGATGAGGGAGCGCTTACTCCACGACCACTTCAAAGGCAAAATTGGGTGTCATCGATTATACCACGATGATAGCTCCGGATTTGAGGATCGACCAAAAAGAAAGAATGTTGCATCTACTCCAGAGGTTTTCAGAAATTTTCGATCAAGAAACGACGTTCAAGAACGGAAAAAAACTCAATGTTAAACACCGAATAAACACAGGCGACTACTTACCTATTAGTCAGAGAGCTTACAGAGTGCCCCCATCCGAACGCCACATTATCAGTGAGGAGGTAACCAAATTGTTAGAGAAAAACATCATTCAACCATCAGAAAGACCATGGTCATCTCCAGTCGTCTTGGTCATGAAAAAAGATGGACGCTGGCGTTTTTGTGTTGATTATCGCCGACTCAACAAAATTACCAAGAAAGATTTGTATCCATTGCCACGTATTTACGACACCTTGGATTACTTGAAGGGGGCAAAATATTTTTCGTCTATGGATCTCTACTCCGGTTACTGGCATATAGAAGACGAGGAAGCCAATTGTGAGAAAACGGCTTCTATTACACCTGAGGGATTATACGAGTTTAAAATGATGCCATTTGGCTTATGCAATGCTCCTGCAACTTTTGAAAGGATGATGGATAATCTTCTGCGACATTTAAAATGGACAATGTGCCTTTGCTATTTAGATGACATTGTGGTGTTCTCAGAAACATTTGATGAACATCTACAGAGGTTGAATGCCGTCCTTCAGTGAATACAGAACGCCGGCCTTATCCTTAATCCAAAAAAATGTCACTTTGGAGCACAAGAGATAAAGATGTTGGGACACCTACTATCCAGTGATGGTGTACGACCGTACCCAGAAAAAATAAAGGCCGTGAGAGACTTTCCCGTGCCTAGGAATATCCATGACATCAGAGGCTTTCTGGGACTTTTCTCTTACTATCGCCGATTTATCAAGGATTTTTGCCATAAAGCCGAACCTCTACAGTTGTTACTGAAGGGGGACACAAAATTCTGTTGGGGACCTGAACAAGTGGAAGCTTTTAATACCTTGAAGAAAGATCTTACCTCCGATCCTGTCTTAGGTATTTATGACGAAACTGCACCAACGCGAGTGGATACGGAATCGGCGCAGTATTAGTCCAAATCCAAGATGGGAAGGGAAAAGTAATAGCTTATGCCTTGCGGACTCTGACGAAGGCTGAGAAAAACTATTCCACAACTGAAAGAGAATGTCTTGCGGCCATATGGGCTATAACTAAGTTTCGGCCATATCTCTTTGGAAAGGCTTTCAAGATCGTCACTGACCATCATTCCCTGTATTGGCTGACAGGACTGAAGAATCCCTCTGGAAGACTCGCTAGATGGGCGCTGCGACTCCAAGAATACGACGTATCAGTGGTGTACAAAAGTGGAAGGAAACACAAAGATGTTGATAGTCTGTCCAGAAACCCAGTAAAAGTCGATGCTTCATGGTATGGGGACTCCATAGGTGCCACTTTATTCACTAATCTCTCAGAAGAACAGATGAAAGATCCGGTATTGGTAAAAATAATAAGAGACCAACAAAGTACCAAAACAAGTAGGCTGGGAAACTTTGAATTAGTCGAAGGAGTTCTCTACAAGAAGAATTTTGATCCGTCTGGAAGGAAATTCCTACCAGTGATCCCAAAGCATTTACGGCTCAGTATTCTAGAATCTCTCCATGACGACCCTACCGCTGGACATCTAGGATTCACCAGGACGTATGACAGAATAAGAAAGCGATTTCATTGACCAGGTTTGTACAGAAATGTTCGCAGATATGTGATGCACTGTCAAGAATGTCAAAGAAGAAAATCTATTCCTCAGAAGCCACCAGGTCGTCTCGTGCCTATTCCACCAGCTGCTGCTCCTTTCCATCGCATCGGAATCGACCTTCTAGGACGATTTCCAAAGTCTGACGATGCTAACAAATGGATTGTCGTATGCACCGATTATTTGACACGGTACGTAGTCACCAGAGCTTTACCGACGGCGGAAGCTACACAAATAGCCAAATTCCTATTAGAGGTCATAATCCTGAAACATGGAGCTCCACGAGTTATTATTACAGACCGTGGTCAAGTATTCCAGTCCAAGCTGGTGTCCGATATTAATAGACTGTGCAATATCATTCATCGAATGACTACAGCGTATCATCCGCAAACAAATGCCCTCACAGAGCGATTCAACAAAAAGCTAGCAGATATGCTTTCAATGTATGTTGATGTCGAACAGAAGAACTGGGACCAGATATTGCCATTCGTCACATTCGCCTACAACACTGCCAAGCAAGACACGACAGATTTTACGCCCTTCTACCTACTATATGGGCGAGAAGCTGAAGCGCCGTTGGATACGATGTTTCCTCTCTGCCCCAACGAGTTCAGCCAAGAAGACGATTATGTTAGTCATCTGATCAATAAGGCAGAAGAATCGAGGCAATTAGCTCGTGCACGAACTCTCGAGGCTCAGCAGAAAGATCGCCGGCATTACGACTCCAAACATCGGATAGTGGCATACGAACCAGGGGATTTAGTGTGGATTTTTATTCCAGTTCGTAAAAAAGGGTTTTCCGAGAAGCTCCTCAAGAGGTACTTCGACCCTTATCAAGTTTTAAGGCGGTTGTCCGACGTCACTTATGAAGTAGCCGATTTCGATCCTAATTCTAGAATGCGGAAACCGAAGGAAGTTGTCCACTTTTTACGCATGAAGCCATACCATGACCCAGAAGAACAAGACGACCAACATTCTTATAAAATAATGGAGGTTCTGGAAAGAGACATTTCTCAAGAGACTACTCACCGTGAAGACACGACAACTTATACTGGCCCTGTGACTCGATCGAGAGCTAGAGCGACACAAAAATGTCATATCGAGACGCTGTTCTCCGAAGGAGGGAGCAATGCTACATTGAAGATAGACAGTCGAATATCCGTGGCCGAATGGTGATGGCACTGTTCTCATGATCAAGAGACCTGGGTTCGAATCCCGCTACAGACAATGCGATTAATAGTATATCTAAATACTTAATTCCTTGATTTTATGTTTTCCTTTCTTTCATGTTCCAGAAGATACTGGACATTTCTTTAGTTTACTAAACAAGTGTTCTGGACGTTTCTTACTGTTTCCAGAGGAGTATTCTGGAACTTTCTCTGCTTGTATAAAAGCAGAAGATTTATCAGTTACTGTGTTCTGAGTTCAGTTAATAAATTGGTTTAGTTCTACCTCTTGTGTGTGTGTGTGTGTGTGTCATTTAGTTCTATACTATAGTTCTATGTGACAATATTGCCGACAGGAAAAACGTAATTTTTGCATAAGTTGTGAGCAATTTAAATGAAATACAGATAGTTTCTACTATAGAAATAGCTGAATATGAATATAATACTAGTTTATAGTTGAGTTGCATAGAGGAAGATGACTCGTTTAAAATTGGTTTAAATAAATACACACAAAAAAAGATAATAAATGAACTGTGGTCACGATGTGTTGAAATGAAGATTTTAATCCATATTAAATTCGTTTTGGCATAAATAAGTTCCTGTTCGATAATAATAGAAAATTGTGAGATGAATTCTGCTCAAATACAGGAAGATAAATCATGAGACTTAAATAAAGACAAACGATTTCAACATATGTTGCCACAGCGACTATGTTAAATTGTTTAAAGTTTGAATAATCTTTCCTCCTTTAAACGATAAGTGGATGAAAAGTACCCAGAACAAATGAACACGGAATAATCAAAAAATATCCAACAAATAAAAATGTTACATGTATTGAATTTTGGCGCACACTGAGCATTTAGTTCAATAACGGCTTCCTATCGTGTTCTAAAAGTATTTAATTACCTCAAGTTGTCTAAAAATGGTCGTGACGAAACTCAAAATTTGGCTCATAATCGTTACCAGATCGCTATTAGCATTTTTTTTAACCTATATTGATGATAGACTTTTAACAATTTAGGAAATTAGTGGTAAAATGGGCCTATGCTAGAAAAGAACTCTATTTATCATTCGGAATTTTGAAAAATCATAGCTAAGTGTGTGGCACGGACTTTTAAGGATAATCTCAAGGCTGCACAAACAGAAATTCGTCATTGACATCTGACTCACTATTTGAAAAAGTCTATGCATTTTTAAAGCGAATTTTAATTCGTGACAAATACCAGGTATGTCATTACTTCAGTTGAAGCGGAGAAAAACAGAATGAGTTCCACTAAAAGCAAAAAACTCGGCCCTTCTCTGGAACACTTCTCACTATTATTCTTTATAAACCACAAAGTATAGTGTATAATGATGTTCTTTCTGACCGAAGTACAATTAATGCAATTTGGCATTTAAAAGTTTCAGAAAAGTTTAGATCAACATATCAATCCCAAACGCGTTCCCATTTCCGATCTTCGATATTCTCTATCTTTAAAATAATGCACTACCCTACCCGGCTGATGCAATCTGAAATTTCACCAGATGACATTCAAATATCTTTCCCCCTCTCCTGTAAATGCAACCCAGCGCCTTCGAACTACAATTTGTTTGGAATCATCAAAGAAGCATTAGGAGGAGAAATATTTTCATTGGGTGACGAAGTAGAAGAATTTTTGCGCATTTGATGTCGTAGAAATTCAATATCTTTTTATCATATAGAATTTTTTTTTTAAATTATCAATGTGTTGGAGAAAGCATGTAGATTTTAGAGGAGGATGTAGAGAAAAATAACATTGGCGCAGTTTTGATAAGTTATATTTCAGAAAAAGTTTTTTAAGGCCGTTTATATTTGAACCACCGTAATATTACAAAGTGATAATAATTTCCTTCTTTTATATTCGCGCAAACAATGTTATGAAGTGCAATAGTTTAATTTTCGAGCAGATCAATAAAAAGAGACTTCCCACAGCATTAACATTTTTTATTTCTTTTGATGAAAACTACTTATGTTATTCAACTTTTAATTTTCTTGTATATGAAAAACAGAGAGAAATGAAATTTAAAACACACACACACACACACAGAGAGAGAGAGAGAGAGAGAAAAGAAAGAGAAAAGAATTGCTATCATAAAAAATCTGATTTCGAGAGTTCGATGAATCTTCACATTTTCAACTTCCTTGAGTTAGAAAAGAACCATTTCTGAAACTCTGCTTATATATCCAAGCTGGTACGAATGCAAGTATTCACAAATGGAACGAATTAATCGTATTAAGGGGACAATAGTCTTTGAAATAAGCAAAAATGGACGAAAACGCGCAACTTCATTTTTATCATTTCATAACCAAAACATTTGTTTATATTCAACTATAATAGTGCTATAAAATGTCTTGTTCAATAAAATAAATATTTGAAGTGTTCAGAGGAAAGAAAGTTCATCTTAGTGACTTTTCTCAAAATGATGTTGTAATTAAATTTAAATATCTTTGAAATGTTCCAGGTGTCTTAATTTTTGAAGAAATTAAATTGAATCGATAATAGAGAATTCAGTCAAACATTAAAAAAAAAAAAAATTGGGTAGACATTTTAAGTTTCAAGTTCTTTTAGATAGTTAAAAGTCAATTTTAGTTCAGAAAAACATAAAATTCCTATGAAAATTCAGTAAGTGTGCATAAAAATATTTCTAAAGAATTAGCATTCAATTGGAATTACAAAATTATTCATTGTTTCATTCCAAATGAATTTACATTGGGTAATTAGGAAAAAATTAATAGAAAAAAATTAAAAATTAAGTCGCCTGGAATATTTTAAAAATTATACATCTTATAAATTTTAAATAATATATATCATTTCAAAAATTTTTAAAAAAGAAATTTGACGTATTTATATTTTAATACATATGCATAAAAAATTTCTTAACCCTAAGTCCACAATTCCTTAAAGTTTCTAATAGAGTCCACCGACCCTTTAAGTTTCATGTATAAAATTTTGGTATGAACAGTGCACAGGTAGAAAAGTTTGTATTAAATCCATCGAAAGGTCTCTGTCTTTCCATTCTTTGGAATGAATTGAGTGAATCTTTCACTGCTCTTTTTCAATAAATATTTTACTTGTATTTTTTTTCCTAGATTCAAATTAGCCTACTACTATAAATAAACCATGATATAAATATAAATGCTTGAAGTCATTTTTTTTTTCTTATCAATTATATAAATCTTTGTATATTTCCCCCAAAAAGAATTCCACATCACTTTCACCCCTTACTACATGGAAAAATCCAATCACTAAACTTCCAGAATCGTCGCGAAATTCTCAAACATTTATCTTCCCTCAAGAACTAATCAAACCAGAGCCACCATGGAATTCTCATTTCGCCATTCATATTCACAATGGCTACTTTCTGTTGAAAGGTGAGAGGGAGGGGCGATAATAAAAAATGGCGGCAGGCAAAGCGAGAGAATACAACATCCTTCTATCTCTCTGTTCCAAACCAACAATGGAAAACATAAATATCGCTTCCAACCACTCGAAGAGTCGCGAGACAAATTTTTGGAACAAGTTGATGTCCGTAAATATCAACTATTGCATTTCAAACGAAAATGTAATGGGCTTTCCATTCCATTCCGCTCGAAGACCCTCCCTCCCACTTCTCCATCTTTCCAGCCAGTGTTCGGAGAAGGGAAGATGGAATGCGGTTCTCAGCAGACATGGGAACCAGTTTATTGCAGCAGCATGCCGCAGCCAGTGCGCGCTGTTTGGCAGTAAACATCCTACTCGGAATTTATTTCCACCACATTCTTCACGGGGTCCTCTCTCTTCAATTCAGTTCGATATGGGAGGGAGAGAAGAGGGAGAGTAGGACACCCTGGAAATTTTTGACGCCTTAGCAATACATTTTAAGTCGAGCCTTGGTAGATGTGATTTTTTTTGTGTGTGCATTTTTAGGATTGTTATATTTAGAGAGTTTTATTTCCAGAAGATAGCAAATTGTTTATTGTTTGTTTTTTTATAAAGTTTGCAGACGGCAGTCGAAATGTTGCTTATTTATTTCGCATCACAGGTTTTGTAAGATTTATTTGTTGGACGAGTCCAAAATAAAGTATCTGCAGTATATCACATTGTTTGAAAAATAAAACTAATTTACGATTTGGTGACTGCTCTCACATTTTTTAAAAAGCCTTTTTAAAGAGCATGTAGACAATTAGTTTTTCAACAGTTTTATTTTTTCCGTAAATACAGTTACAACAGTTTACAGTTGTAACATTATTATTTGTTGCTCCAAAGTTCATTTAAATTACATTTTTTTTTCTTTATAAATAAGCACTGGATAGAAGGCTATGTTTTCATGTTCATTCGAGAAAAAATATTCTGATTTTATCATTCTAGGGTACTGCAATTGACCCAAAATTTAAGGAAAAGATAAATATGATAATAATGTTTATAAAGATGCAAGAATTACCGAATTACTGAAAAAAAAAGTGATTCGCTTCTTAAAAATATGATTTCTAATGCAAAATCTTTTATTTTAAAATAAAATTTAGGCCTGCTACCTTTTAAAAGTCAAAATAAGAGGACAAATTTAATAACAAAAAGAAAAAAAAGTTAATTAAAAATATATTCTTTTGGAATATCTAAATGGAAAAGCATAGTAATGATTTCAAACATATCTTCTACAGGTCTTGGAGATATATTGGAATTTATAGCATCTCTACGAAATTATTTATTAAAGTTTTTCATTTAATAAAATTAAGGATTCTCTTCGATTCGCCTTTATTTTCAAGTAAGAAATGTTAACTGTAACGTGTGGATTTCTTGTATAACAGAAACCAAACATTACCGATTGGCAAATTACCTTTACTATTGATGATTTGTGACTGTCTTATTTTAATTTTAGAACTACGATAATTTTTTTTGTCTAACTTTTTAAACGAACCGAAGAAAACGATTTTAAAGCCATCCAAAAATTTAAAACATCATTTGGTCGACGATCCCTGTTAGACTACCACATTATTTCTTCAATTCTTTCCATAATAATTATGTTTAAAGTGTTCACTGGATAGAGCAGTAAATTTTATATAAATAAGTGTAATAACTAATAATGTTCCACGAACGTGGATGCTTATATAAATTAATATTTTTAAAATGCATTTATACCATTTTTAATCAATTCGAAAAACCATAGACATATGGCTTATTTTGTTCAATTTCAAATTACAGCGAAAATAACTGAGTACCTGTCTACGAAATATTCCTTCAATATTTACGATTGACAAATTTGTCCAAAATTTAATGTAGATCAATAATATGAGAGTAATGAACTTGTGATAAATTTCATTCTTCTAGCTCGTTGCATTTTTGTACTATCGTGTTCGTATGCAGTACACAACCAGACATAATCTTTTTTTTTTTTCCTTTCCTATCTCCATGAAGTCTAAATGGTTAGAGATAATTCAATTTTAATAGGAATTCTTTAGTTTTATAAACTTCATTCCTATCAATATAGTATATAACAAACAAAAAAAAAACATCTTTACTAAAATCATATTTTTCAGTAAATAATATTAATATTGTTATGACAAAATAGACTGAATATTAAAGCTAAATAAAACGATATTTATTTATTCCGTAATGAATTTACACACAAAACTTCATATAAAAAATAAGCTAGGAAGAAATCAAGATATTTCTCATAAGGTAATAAAGTTCTAGTATTCTTCAAAGTCTAACATGTAAACAATTGATAAAAGACATGTCTGAATTTATTAATGAAATTATTAGGAAAATTCTTTATGAAACAAACATGATTAGTTATCTGTATTAACCAATGTTCAATATTTTATACAAACAAGAATTGAAAATTTTCAAAGATAACGGTATTATTAAATCATCAATTCATACGATAATAAAATTTTAGATGTTTATCAGAACGAAAACATCATAATAGCTTATGTATATGGATTATTAAAGACAATTAAATTTGCATTGGCAAGATATTAATTACTTTACATCTCTTATCACGAATCATGTTCTTTAAATTCTGGAAAACGATTCCGAGTTACATAACAAGAACATTTTTATTCCTAATAATAGCATAATCAATCATAAAAATTTGCATTTAACCGAATAACAGTTTGCTTCGTACAAAGAACAACAAATAAAACTTTATTAAACTGTCTGTAAACGAATAGACTGCAAGATGAACATAAATATTTACTGAAGAATTATTATTCACAACAAAGGTTGAATGCCCGCGAGTTTAATTTGTTACGTAATACCTTCAGGGAAAATAAAAAAAGAAAACAGTTTTACTGTGCTATTAAAGATGAAGTCGGGAACGGGAGCATAATTAAATACATTAATGAAGGTTAATTCTTTACCATGTTTGTGATAGGGTAGGACTCTTCTTGTTCTTCATCTAGCAGAAGTAAATAGATTTTATTAATGGCAATGCCAACTATTGTTTGTCAAAAAGGAAGAGAAATGCAGACGACTTTATTTAACCGCGTAATTTACTTATTTTATGACGCACGACTAGAGGGTTATTGTGTTACGAATCTGGAAATCTTCTAAAATGTTATATGTATATACATAATTATGTATTCATCTCTAAAATTTAATTTAGAAAGTTTCGTTGGGATTTTTCAAATAAAATGATATTTTATCTTACGGTGCTAATTTATTTATATTTTCAAACGGTGAAATAAATAAATATGATGTGCTATAGATAAAGTATGTAATTTTAAAAAAATATTTGAGAAAAACAATTATGATTTTTTTAAATGTTTTAAAATATCAAATAAAATCGTAACATTTTAGTTTTCCAACCCTATTCAACTTAGTGATTTATATCCTCTTATCGTTTTTACTTTTTTCTGTTCATAAGTTAATAACTATTGGTTATCAAAAGTGTATACTAAGTGTATTTTTGATATGAAGAAAGGAAAGTTTTGATTGAAGAAATGTTAAGTAAAAAATTATTGTTTGAGTGGAAGATTTATAGTCAAAATTGAAACAAAATTTAAATTATTTTTGATCATGAGCATAAAAAGAGGTGAATAAAACTGTAAATGAACATTTTTTTTAACACTTTACAGCATTTTGCTTAATCATTTTATTTTATTTTTGTCAACTTGCGTTAAAATATAGATACGACAAATTGAAGTACACCAGTTACAAAGTAAAATATAAACATGGCAGTTCAAGGTACGATAAATTAAAGATTTTAATAAGAGAAAAATATTTTTTATATGTAATTATAAAATTAGTTCTCAACTGTGGCATGATACAAGATTTAAAAAAAATTCATCAGTTTACAAGTTTAGGGTAAATATAGAGATATATTGTGCATGATCTATTATAATCCATTTTAATACATTGAATTTTTTTTAAATTTAACAATGGTATTAAAAAAAAACCCACTTAAGTACGTTCTTTTTATACATCAATCCTAATCTTCATTTTGGCGCAGTCGTTGGGCATTTTTTTATCTAATAAAAGGGCAATCTTATTCGCTTTATTATGTATTTTGTAAAATGTATCAAGCAACCATTTGTATTCCATTCGACGTACATATACGTCATCGCTTATCTTTAAAAAGGTGGGTGTGTGGGGGGACTTGGGGAGGCTTGAAAAAGTAATTTCCACAGTTAACTGGTTAAGAAATGAATTATGTTTTCATTTTCATTTGAATTTGTACTTTAAGATTTTACTTAAGAATGAAATGAAAATTAGAGTAAGTATTACAACTTATTCCTATTTATTCTGTACAATTTGGCAGATTAATTGACAGTCACAGAATAATTTAGTCATTTTTGGTCAGGATTGAATGTATTAATGTAATAGTGATTGAAATGCAAAATATACCGAGTCAGAGAAATCTTGGACGCATCAAAAAATTATTTAAAGCAAAAACTGGAGCGTACAGAAACAAAATGGCTTTATTAATTTACAATAGAATTATAAAAGTTAAATTTCAATGAGAGATATTTTTGTAGATTGTTTGTAGTATGTCTTAGTCTATACTTGATTTCAAATTAAAAATTTAATTCAGCTTTTACAAACATCTGAGAAATTAAATAACAGCTCCAATACCCTGCGGTAGAAGCTGCAAATTAATGCAAAACATTTAATATAATCTTTCATTTAATACCAGCTTAAAAAAAAGTGGGGGGAGGGAGAGAAAAAAGAACAGGGTTGCCAAATTTGAAAATAGAATTAATCGAATCAAAGCGGCTTTACAAAATCTGAACGTCATGATCTAGCATGCGATCACTTGCAGCCGTGTTAATGCACAAGTACAAAAGCATCGAATAGGCATTTTGGACGCTTTTCTCGAATCGCTAAAATCGAAAATTTAACATAAAACAACAAATGTAGTTCAAAATATCAAACTTTTTTTCAGTCATTGTGTTCTTGGGTTATTACGTGAGATTTTTCATGCATGAGTATGAGTGAGTATATTTTTCATGCATGAGAAAATACAAACAGAGAGACGGTCAACTCTTTGACAGATTTGATGCAAAATTTAACATGGATTTATGCTTTAGATTCCAAAACTTTAAATTCTAACCAATTTTTATCTATCTAGTTCTTTATATTTGGTGTCTACCGTGTACACTTGTATACGGACAGACGGACTTTTTCTAAATGAATTTCGCTCCAAATTTGATGTAAGTCCACAATCTAATTCAGAGCTTTTTTTAAAAAAATTAATTCCATAAAGGTGTTTTTTCGAAATCTGGTAGGTCTGAAATTAATTCAGTAGATCAAAATAGAATTCGGATCACACCTTTTTTTTTTTGTATACTTCATATAGGGAAAGATAAAAAAAAATGAAAAAAAAACATTCCATAGCCACATATTTCCTGCTAAACTGTAACCATCAGTGCTTTCTTCCTGTTTTTACGTGTTCACTGACATTTCAATTTAGCTACAGGCTAAAAAAATCATCAAACAATCATTATTTACATCAAAATGAGTGAAAACTGTTTCTTATTGATCACAAAATACTTCAAAAAGAATAAACACATCTAGTTCACACAGATTTTTTTGCAAATTGCCTGCTTTGAGTTGTGAGTTAAATATATTGTAATTTTCTCTAGAACAGCCCACAAAAAGCTTTCAAACTGGTGATCAATTTTGATTAGTGCTTTCATTTTTTTTTTTTTTACTTCTTTTATTGAACCATCGACTATATACGCAACATTCTCCACCCAACATTATGGTATAAATAAAATGAATTTACATTTGTTTACTTTTTATGCCTGCAGCCAACTTTCTTCTTGTCGGCAACATACCATAAAAATGCCCGCCAGATGTCGCTGGCGCTTATGGATATTGATCAGTTGTCAGAGGAAATTGCATTTTCCCTTCTTTTTGGTGTGCCCATTACGAGCGGGGCGGGTTCGAGAATTTATTAAATATGCACAAAGTAATGTAAATAAACCGTCTTGGATGGGAAGCTTATTGGCGGGAAAGGTTGTCAAAGCGTCGAACGATGACAGGGTATTTACCCGAGGGGAAGATGATGTGACAGCAACTCCGAAGACGGCCAGAACTAACCCTTTTTTTTTTTCTTTCTTCTTCTTCTTTCTATTTTTTTTTTCACTCGTTCCATGGAAAAGCGAAGAAGAGAAAGAAAAACGGAAATGAGGTAGAAAAGCGCTTACACATCGATCGAAGAGAAAAATTTCTGGCAAAGAACAACAACATTTTTTCTTTTTCCTTTCCTTTGGGCGACGTTTTTCTGGCGAAAATGGAGCCAGGAATAAGTACTCGTTGCAGATAACTTTTCTAGGATGATTTATGTGCAAGAAAACTAGCAAAAGAAGTAATTTCAGCCGAGATGGAAGGATAAATTCCATAATGGAAGAACTTTTTTTCGTCACACATCCGCCACGGAAAATATAAATTAAGATAAACAGGTTAATTTTATTGCTAGTGAGCTTAGAATATTTTTTTCGATCATAGTGATATTCTGGTTATACTGTCGTATTTTCTTCGTGAAAATATTACATATTTTTAAATACAACAATTGATTTTTCCCCCTCATTCCTCTACAGTAATAATATATAATTTTTCTTTAAACCTTAGGAATGAATTTGTAATCATTTCCTGTTTCCAACATGTGTTAACAATTTCACATTTTGACTATAAGTTAATGATATCCAGTATATTTATTATGAAGATAAATGATGGCATGTTAACTAATTAACGTAAATTAAAATAAACCAAGTATGGTTGTTAAAAATAACTGATTTTTTGACAAAAACGGGAACTGTTTATCCTTCAGTTAAAAAGAAAAAATCTACAATTTCTTCTTTTAAACGCAAATGTTTCTATTTTTAATAAATGCATGAATGCAGATACCATAAAATTTGATACCTTTACTTTTTATACCATAAACCAGGGGTGGACATTAAGTCGATCGCTATCGATCCGTGGATCACCAAGACATTTTGAGGTGACTACCTTTACTAAGACCTAAAACGCGAGTACTAAAAAAATCATATTTGTGGAACACCGACGGCTGGTATTATTATGTTTGTATCTTACTGTTCTTATTATGAATGTAGTTATGTAGGTAAATGCATATTTATTCCGTATTTATTATTAAGTTATAATAAATATTATAGATATTTTTAGCCCACCACACTTGCGCTATTGGGTGGACTGCAACACCTTGAAAAAATTAGAAGTAGCCTGCACCCTGGAAAAGTCCGCCACCCACCCCTATACTTTCAATATTTTTTAGTTAAATGTGAGAGAAGAAAAAGAAATGGAAGAAAAATCATTAAAATAGTCAGAATTTAATATGAGCAGCACGATTGTCAATCAGACTTAATTAGATAGATACTTATACTTAAAATTAGATGGTATGCCCATTTGGATGAATTGCCATCTCTTAACTATTTCACACATCTGATTATGAGTTGACACGAGTTGACGAAAATTGTAGTAGAAAATCGGAAGAACATTGGCAGAGTACTTAAAAAAAATTTTTTTTTTTAAGTATTCTTTGTGGCACACTTAAATGTAAATGTATAGCAACATTAAAAATAAACAAAAAGTCTTTGAATTCTGTGAACTAAAAATTTTACGGATATCAAAACTAATCGTTAAAAACAGATCGAAACAATAGTAATCCATTAACTGAAAAATATAAAATGGTAAATATAAAATAAAAAGAAGATGCTGAAAGAAAATATCAGCAATAACTCAGTGATGGGAGAATAAAATGAATCAGAATAAATTTAACTCTAAACTTACCACGAGTGGTCAAATGACCGTTTTCCAATGACAATTCCATTGTATCTATAAAATACCGATAGACTTAAAAATTGGAAACCTGAGCTGATTGATTTTTATTATAAATAAAATTTATGATCCCTTAACTAACTTATATTCATACTTAGATTTATTTTATCTCTTCATAGTTAAATCAGTCACTTTAAATATGAAAAAAACTCTCTGAACTCATTGACAGCAAAATAGTTGCGCATCCGATAATCATGCAGATAAAACCAGTAGGGATGTTTTTAAAACACCACTAAGCGTTACAGACGGTATTGAGCAATTATATTATAGATGTACTTGTAAAATAGTACAAAGTTAATAACAAACTGATTTTTATGTTGTGTATCTGTAATTTGGCACATGACTCCGAAACTGAAAGAAAGAAAAAAAAGCAATCTGATATACAAGATAAAAACATTAGAAAGCAATAATTTCAAATATATATATATATATATATATATATAAAGGGATAAGAGATTAAAATTGCTAGTTTAACCCTTTAAAGGGTCATTTTTTTCTAGTCATATTATGTTAAAATATTTTTAGGCTTGAAATTAGAATAAGAAAAGGGATTCATTTAGTTTATTAGAAAATTTAATTTGATTAATTAATTAATTTGGTTAATTAATAATTAAGTAACAAATCAAGACACATCATTTTGTCTGAGATAAAGAACTGAAGCATCTAAGTTTCTGACTTACTAAAAAAATTGTCAGAACTAATGCCAACTT
The DNA here is from genome assembly GCA_026543865.1 of Argiope aurantia. Taxonomy (NCBI): domain Eukaryota; kingdom Metazoa; phylum Arthropoda; class Arachnida; order Araneae; family Araneidae; genus Argiope; species Argiope aurantia. The sequence goes on along the minus strand of JAPMOR010023450.1, from coordinate 275,134 downwards.
ACATAATTTCATACAAAGTTGATAAATTTGGTGGAAAGTCTACTTCCCACGGCCTTAGAAAGGGTTAAAACATTGTTGTATAATATTGTTGTCTTGATTTGTTTGCATTGGCTTCACTAGCTTTGTTACGTGATAAATGTATCGGTTTTTATATCGCATAATTTATAGCAAGAATATTATTACAGAAAGTTTGTTACGATAAAAAGGAATTCAATATTTTGATATATGTTTAAGTAATGTTTAATAATCCATTTTCGCTAGATTGAACAAAAAGCCTTCAAAATATTCACAGCAATTATTCACAATCTTATTTTATTTTTCATTTTTTTTTTTTGTTTTTTGAAAAAAAGGAAAAATTATTGACGCAAAATTGTATTCTAAACTAATTTTGAAAATTTATTAAAAATTAAGGGAAAAAAATTGCTTGGAAATAAAATCGGTATTTATTGCAAAGACATTTTTTAATGTGCCATTAAAAAATTACTTTTTTAATAAATTAAACGGCATGTGAAAATTTTTAAAAATGCTTTTTTTAGCATCTACCACCCAAGAAATACCTGATCAAAGAATTTAAAACTTGAGAGCACTGAATTATATAATTTTCAATGTAATAGAAAAACAAGTGCTGAAAAACAGAATTTATAGAATTACTCAGCCATACATGATTAGCTCTGAATGAAAGACGGCGCAAGCAAAAACTAATTTAAAACATCTCGAACAAAAAATGCTAGATATTGGCGGTTTTTCTCTCTTCGGCTGTTTAATTTCTGAATTTCATGAAACGATGTTTTTATTTCAAATACTATGAGTATTTTATCAAAAGAGTATTTGGTTTTTGCAAGTGTTCGTTTCGCAGAAAAATGGATTATATTTTTATTTATAAATATTCTTTTAAAAGATCTTTCTGCTATTTTTTGTTTTTCGCTGAAAATGACTAAATCATTCTTACGTAATACGATTTTATTTCCATTTTTGAGATGGAATCTTGTATTAAATTTTTCATTAATTTCTGATACGACATGAAAGTTTATATAATTGTGTAATTGTAATATTTTCAAAACTTAATTTTTATTCCATGTGTGAGAGTGCATTGTAGAAGAGAGTTTGTGAAAACTGAAAATAATTGAAAGAAAAAGAATAAAGAAATTCTGTGTATAAAAGCAATTTCTATTATTTTTTAATATTGTTAAGTGCTTTTATTAGTTTGATTCCAGGAAATTCTTGAACAGTTTATAGTATTTTAAATTAAATTTTTGGTAAATGGAAATCAGTATAAATTTAGCGATAATAGTTCCATGCCTAGAACAGATGAATTTCATTACTGTATATGTAGAGTCTCAGTCTTGATGAATTAATATTTTTTTATTTGAGAAATTTAAATACATTTTCCAGCACAACTGAGATAAAGTCGTGAGATGTGAAAGGGACGCAATGGTAAAAGCATAATGTTTTTTTTTTTTTTTTTTTTTTTGCAAGATTCCATTGTTTATATATTCAAGTATTAAGAAATACTCAGAAATTTATCTAATGTTTTCATGGAATTCCAATTCTTAATTTAATACTTTAAATGGAGGTCTTAACCATACATACTTTCAAAGATGTATTCACACTTAAAAATTTAAAAAAATAATAAGAAGGTAATAATAATTGGTATAATAATAATTGGTATAAAACATGCTTTGATTGATATCTGAATTTGATAATAATGAAAAGTTTTTCTAAACGCTGCTTTTATTAAAATAAAGTAAGCAGAAAATAATACTATTTAATAAAAACTTTCATGTACAATAAATAAAAAATGTAAAGATATGAAGTGACAAAAACAATACGAAAAGGACATTAACCAGCAATAAATACATTGCATTCCTAGACATTCATTAATAATTTAATATAGCATCACTTTAATTAAAATTGTTATCATCCTTTCGCTTTCTTTATAACTTTTGTTTTTATCCCAAATTTTTTTAATAAATTTGTTTTTTTTCAGTATACTAATATGTTTCAATTATTTTGTTCTGATAATTTTTTAATTTTGCTTAAACAAATCAGTTAATATGTTAAAATTGCTATAAATCTCTGAATAATTTGCGAATTTTCATATTTCATGTGGTTTCAGTGATCAATTATATAATAAAATAAGAATTTCAATGACAGAACATAGAACGAATCAAAGTATATTTGATTTGACATACTTACTTATCAACAATGAACTCATTGTGCTCATTAATTATTGTAATTTCCTCCTTCAAAAATGATCATAGCACGTTTGTGTATAATATATAATTAATGTATTCACATTATAATGCATTTATATTATTAATATATCTATGTATCTCTGCAAATTGTTTGCAGTCAAGAAAATATGCATTCATTGTTCTTTGGTTACAAATGCAGAAATTTAAGTAATTCACAAATATAATAAATTTACAAGTTTATCTCTAGAGATAATGAACCCTACATAAACATTTCTAAAAGACTACATTTATGATAAAAACATTATTAGCATTCTACTTTATTTAATCTCCAAACGATTTCTATCAGTTGCCAGTTTCATTTACCTTTCGGCAACCATTTTAATGCAATATTTCGCTTAGAATTCGACTGACGATGAATTCGCATCATTTACCTTAAGTAAATGCGATTAATTATTTAGCGAGACGGAAGACAATTTGCTTAAAATGTTTCTTTCGTACAACGCAAACAGAATTTTAAAGAGAGTTCAACAAATATTTAGATGGAATCTTTATAATGTTATTGAGATTATATTGCAAACATTTAATCGTGAATTACTAGCGCTTTTCTGTTCTTAATTCTTTTATCAAGATAATGTTCCATTGCATTCGATGATGCGAGTTTTATTTGCCCTTCCATTGAATGCACAGTGAGTTTTATTCAGTTAATTAATTATTAAGTCTCGTGTATTAGTTTGTATCAATCCGATTTGTTTATCTTGCAAACCATTTAACAGGAAAAAAATACAAAGTAAAGAAGAAGAATCGAAATTAGAGGTAATTGTCCGTTCTTTTTTCCTATTATTATTATTATTATTTTGTGTGAAAATAAATTCTTTATTCTAGCATCCTTTTAGAACAGAAACTAATTTTACAAAATTTGTAATGATAAAATTACATTTTTTCACAAGATTATTTAAATTATCTAGTAACGATATCAGGCTATTAGATTTAAAAAATTCAATTTTATGTCTCAGTAATATTCAAGAAAATTAAGTCAGAATTAGCATAGTTAATTCACATGAGAAATATAATTTCAGATATTAGATAAATATTTAACAACACATTGTCTTATATTTTACTACTATGTCACTTACATTTTCTATCTTACAAGACAATTAATAATTTCCGAATTAAATTGGCGCAATGTATTTCATGTGTTCCTCGTCAGTATCAGTTAATCATTTTCTTCTCCGAAATTGTCTCACAATTCGACTATAACTAGCTAATGAATTTAACTACAAGCCTACATCATTGTCAGATTGATAGTTAACGTTATTCTTAAATCCAAGTACCGTTACTTTCTTGGCGCAGATAAGTAGATCAAAATAAATGTGATGTGACCGATTCTTGCTAAAAATTAACTCGTTATATAAATATGTAATCGATACCTTCATTTAAATAACATTAAATCACTTGTTGCCGAGATTTTTTTTTTTTTTTTTGTTCTGCAGAAAAGCTTTTTAAATAGCTATAAAAATCACAAAACAATTTATCTTTTATGACATGTTTGTGAGTTATGGCGTTCATATATACAGGAATAGGTAGACAATCCAGTTGAAATATGCTAAAAATTTAACACAGATATTGTGATAAAATCAAATGCCAAATTTTTCCTACCTTGTTTTTTGCATATCTGAGTTATAGTGTTCAAAAATGATGCATGGCCCGACAAATTTCGAATTAATTGCTCTCTATTTTGGATTTTGACCAACATTTCATAAAAATTAACAATCACGACGTGAAGTCCACATACTAAATGCCATTTGTTTAATTGTTTCCATTTCTGACTTATCATGTATTCATAAGATACGCCAAAATTTCGAGATCGATATTTTTGACGATTGCAATACTTTCCATACATTGATATTTTGAATTGTTATAATCATCGATTTTTCAAATTCCTGATTTTGAAATGCAGTTACGGTTGAAATGCCATCAGATTTACATGTACAATTAAACTTAAGAGTTTTAAGTCTTTTAATTGATTACGCTCTTCCAATTAAATAACTACATCCAATGCATTTATTGAAACTAGATCTAATTTGCTACCTAATTGTTACATCTGAGTTTGTTTCAGAAGGGTTTCGATATATCAGGCCCTTTAATTCTACTCGATTTCTTCTTTAATTCGGTGAATTACTCAAAAGGATGATAAAATCCAGCAGCAAATACAGTCACTTGTATTTCAAAACATTTAATTTAGACGCAATATATTTTTATCAATTCCCACTCAAAACATGGCTATATACAATGTTTATATACAATCAGTTACGAAACTTATTTTTATATTGATGGAACAAGCGCTCGCAGGCTTGTGAACAGTCCGTTCACTTCAATTTGTCTTTAAATATGGACGGCTTTCTTCACATCCCAAAAGTTTCCCTAAAATGTTGCCGAACATGATTTTTTAAGGCTTGTAGATAATCCAAATTAAAACTCAAACCATCCATTCTCCGAAAACAAAAAAATATTTTTAATTAATTTCAATTTTATTTCCACACATACATTTTTAAATTCATATTTATATTTTCAAAATGCTGGTTTCTCTACTCCACGTCTACGAAATTTAAATTTAAAAGTAACTTGAGGCAAAATGATGAAAAAAATAACCTTTTTTTTTAATATAATCTAAATACAACAGTTTTGAAAGTTTTACATAACTGTAAATTTGTGAGTCAGTCAGTCAACCAAGAAGCAAGTTGCACCACACTTATTTATAAGGAAACTTGGAAACATGAAAAAAAAAAAAAATGAATCATATTCTGAAATTTTGACGATTTAAACGAAATTTTATTTTAAAGTGAATAAATATGATTACATGCTTCTTTGTAAATCAAATAAATAGAAACCAAAAAATTAAAGTACCTTGAAAATAATACAAAAGAGAAAAAAATCTCGAGCTTTACTGTATCCCAGTTTATAGGGCCCATAGACAATAGCTGTTTTATCTATATGATAGTCCAGTCCTGTAAATGAACTTATTGGAGCAAAGGGTATCACTCAAAGACTCGGTATCTTGGATATGTCACAGAAGATCACTTTACCCATTTTACGACTTCCATGCCATCAACCCTCCGAATTTCCTTTTCAAAGCACCTTCTTCTTGCAACAACTCCATCAAGACAGCCTTCATCCGTTGAGCAGGCAACATTCATGAAAATAATGCCCCTATTACATGGCTTCTTTTTACTTCGTGCTCTTCACGGCGAATTAAAGCCATGGGAATGGGGAAAAAAAATGGTGAGACTTGGCGACGAGGGAAAATAATTCGTCTTGACAGGAAACTTGGTTACGTACAATCCACTCGATGGCTTTGTCTTCCTGCATTAGTGGATGTGTCGTCCGGAGAGCGTTCGCCAGCTGTGGACTGAATAATTTTCGATTTCAAAATCCCGAAGGCATGTAAGGGCATGAGTTAATAGAATTTCCTTCTTGGCGAGACTCGTTGTATTTCCTCTTTGTGAGTGGCAAATTTCAGTTTAACTCAAATGGTTCTTTGGATTAAGTGAAACTTCGGTTTTGCTAAGTCGATCTGTTTCTTCTGGATTGAAACGTGTCCCGTATTGTTTTTTTCTGTCGTTTATAAATAACTAGTTAATATTAATAAAAATTAAAATGCTGACTAAATTTAATTTTCAGATAATTGATTTGTGAAAATACTGCTTTTCAACGTCTGATGAATGTGGAATATAATCACTTGTTTAATCCATGCTAGGTTCTCAATATTGTAATTCCTTTGAAAATTATTAATTTTTCTTAAAAAATTTTCTCTTTTTAGTATAAAAAAAAAGGGTTAGACTTCCTAAATTAACCAGTACGGATATATTTTTGACGTTTTATCCATGTTTCATGTGAAGTTCTAAAAACTTGGTTAAATTATATATTAAAAATAAATTGGAAAATCAAAGAATCAGTCCCTCAGCCTCATTCACCTTTCCGATTTCGCCCATTTTCTTTCCTATGAAACCTCATGGCTTCTAGATACATCTCATTGGTCGCCGCCTTCGTTTACGAAAGAAACTTCAAAAAATGAAATTTACACTTTTTACTGGAAAAAAAAACTACGACCGAGTTTCTGAGTGCATGAACACTGGTTCGATTTTTCAATTTTTTTAAAAATTATTATTATTTTTTATTTCAAACCTCTTGACATCTAGATAGGTCAATTGTCGCTTTAGCATCTTCATACAGCAACAAACTTCCATTTCTAGAATTCATGCTGCTCCTATCCGATATCAGATAAATATAGGTAGATTTCATTTATTAAAGAAGAAATAAATGGTCGATTATTGCACACCCTACCGCTCTTTAATTTCAACATATATTTCAGACTGTACACAGCCCCAGCTTCAACAGTCCTAAAGAATTCGCCAATTATTTTCACCACCTTGCATGCACAGCTAACCAATCAGAATGCTCGATGCTTATTGTGAAAGCGTAATTTAAAATAGTATCTTCATTTAGTGTAATAAGATTAGTTCATCGAAGTTGATTGACATTATAAAATCAAAGCTATTAATATGGTGGGCGAAACGCTGGTCACCGAAGATGGCTAGTTATGTTAAACTAACAAAATTACAGTTGTTGTATGGGCTTGTTCAAAATTGCATTGTTAAAGTTTTAATATATGATGATACAAAGAACAAGAAAAAGCTTAATTGATTATTATAATTTTTTAACATAATTTTTATAGGTAGGCTCCCTGTCGATGAATTGTAGCATCTGTGACGAGACATGCATGACTGAATATTGTGCAAAAATTTCTTCAGGATAGATTTTTTGGCCTGTTTTCATAAAATTTGGAGAGTAATTAGTTCTTAGGTAATATATAAGGAATTTTTCAAAATTTTAGTGAAATTTAAATTGATTAAATAATTAAAAAACTTACGTGTTTTCCACAATAAATTTGAAAGATAATTGCCACATTTTTACACCACTTTAAATATTCCATGCATAAGCTTCGCACTGATACCATTTTATTTAAATGCAATGTTTTCTTTTCTTTTAATACATTTTCAAGAATATTTTATTACAATACTTTCACTGTTTCAATAATTGCTTTAATATACATACCTATTGCAATGATTTGCATGATTTTTTATGAGAAAGTTATATCTGTATTCTAATTAATAAAAAATAATTTAAATAATGATATATGAATTTTCTATTATCGTAGTGCGATGTTTCGGATTATAAGTTAGAATCTCTTAAATCTTTTGCAACACTTTAATATTTTTAAGAAATAGCTTTTCATTTGTATTAATAAAATAATGTGATCGCTACTATAAAACATCTTTCGATTTATAAATATTTTTTTTTGGAAATCCCACGAGTATTGCTTCGAAATATCGTAATATTGTTTTGCAGCTGGCACAAGCCTATTGCAGTGAAGTTTGTTTTACAGCTGCATTTCATATTTTGAATTGGCAGTTTTCCTCTACTAATTGGATTTGTTGAGATAATGGCTTCACATCCGATATGAGCCACCTTATCCTCTAGCCATATTTGAACTTCGGGGTCGAAGGGTTGCAAGTTCGAGACTTCATTTCTCAAAAGTTACGTTTAACCTTCGACAATATTATATATACAGTGGAAGGTTTAACGTCTTCAGATTGGCTTGGTGTGGAATTTGAAAGCCAAATTTGGCGGCTTAGGCGACATACTTTTTGTTTCATGATGGTTGAAAATAATTAGATTTGTCCCAATATAGTCACCTTTTTTTGCTTCAAAATAAGATTTAATTTAATTAAATGGAGCTTCAGATTTGATGTATGAACTATTGCTTTACAGTCGACATAGGCCTATTGCAGGGAAACGTGTTTTTCATGCAAATTTATCCAAAACTCGACTCTAATTCCATTCCACCCAATTGAAGTATTGGAACTTCTTATGTACAGCCAACCATCCCGCCACTATTGAACGAAGCAGTATCTACATGAAGAATGGAACTGTTGGGATAATGACTTGAAATTCGCTAAGCAAGGTTGGTATCAAATCTTGTTACATATTCAGACTTTTATCAGATACAATTAGAAATCTCATAATGTTTTTTAACATAATGTTTAATTTTAATGTTTTTAACATAATGTTAATCTCATAATGTTTAATTTTCATAATGTTTTTAACATTAAGGCAATTATCAAAGACAATGCAACCCAACTCAGTATAAATTCAAATAAGTAGAAAATCAGCTACACGAAATTAAATGATTCTCGTTTCATTACAGAGTTTTATTTATCATAATATCGATTTTCAATTCAAATATATGAATTACGAAGATCAGTCAAATTATTAAAAAAAAGGAATAATTTTTTTAATAGTTTAATAGTTTTTTTAATAGTTTTTTAATAGTTTTTTTTAATAGTTCATTTTAAAGTTCAATGCGAAACCTTACTTTGGACTTAATTATCTCAGTTATTAAAATATTTTTCTAGGCGTGGCACAAATTTTTCAATTATGTCCAAAGTCTGATAATCAGACTTGGATTGCAGTTTTCATTCGTGCTCAGCACCGTCAATATCTGTATGTCCATTCTCAAACATGTTGCATCATTTTGAGACTGCTCGATGTGACATTGCATTTTCACCATATATTTCATGCAAGTACCGATAAATCTAAGTGCAGTTATACTTTTTTGCCTACTAAAAACGAATTGTTGCCCCATTTCCAATGAGAACTCCATTTACAGCTGCCAAGGATCAATTATCAGGCAAACTAAAATTGCCGCGCAAAACCACACATTTGATACAAATAAATAAAGTGTTGTTGCCACAAAGTTTCATCAAAATAATTTTCAAATGAAACTTCTTTTGACTGACCTATTGATAGTTTTCTATGCTGATATTGATGCCACTGCTTATAAAGAAACATATTTGCAGTCTGAATCATTTGTATTAAAAATTATTGTAGTTATAAATATTAAAAATGATATCTCTGATTTTATCTTATTTTTTTAGTGTAATTATATTTAATAAAAGTCCAATTGAATTTATATTTAGATGCCAGGCACAAGATTTATCCCACTTTCGAATCTTACTATTCGAAATAATAATAACAAACGTACGAGCACTATTATGTTATTTATTACTCTAATTCTTCGAAAATATCTACATCAAAATCTTGATATTTGAAACTAGCTTATTGAAGGGGGGGGGGGATAAAAAAACTTTATTCTTAAATGGAGACAATACATAATATGATACGGTTTCCCCCCCCCCCGAATTTTCATTATAAACGCATTTAAACTCTCCAGGATGATCAAATAGTGCCTTTCAGAATGTCATCACGACAGTCGTCTTTATCTTTTGCGTTATTACAATAGAATATTGAGCACTCATATTTTTTAATTTTACAAACTTTAACCAAAATACAAACAACACAAATTGTAATGCCATGGCAAAGTGAAAGATATTCAATGACATGTGCATACCTATTGAGTCCTGCAATATGAAATGTAATTATTTTAATGACGTGATTATAAAGACGCATAACCTGCTTCCGATATCTCTCTAAAATATTCAGGCTAGTTATTCATGTTTATGACAAATAGGACGAAATGTAATTAAAACCAGAATTATTGAGCATAAAATTACATTCAGCTCATCGACACTGTTACAATTTTACCCGTTTCTATTAATTGCTCTAACTATTCCCGAGAGCATACTTACTTCATTTGATGTTCCGAAAGCTTTTGAAAATGTTTACTTGCACACAGCTATTCAAATGAGTACCTTAATTTTGCTCACGTTCGATTTCAGATTATTCAATTCGAGAAAGGAATGATTAATTACAAAATCACCCAAGAACATAACGGGAGTAGCTAATTACGACATCAAAGGATTCAATTTGGTGGAAAAGGATCCTTCGAAAAGTTCCATTTTATAAATTAATGAACAGACCAGCGCACGGTCCCAAACTAAATTATTCGAATTTAATTTCCATTTCCACAACCCTCCGTTTCGTTCCACAAACCATTTCGAATTTTTGTTCTTACCAGCTGCCGTATGGAAAATTCTAGACTAGCCAGCCCGCTAGCTGCTGCAGATGCATCGTTAAAATTTTACAAACTTTGGTGTAGACTGGAGGTGGGAAGGGTGGTGGAATAGAACGAAAGGGAAGGATAGAAGAAGGGGGGGGTGAAAAGGAAACAATAAAACAAGTAAATCGCGGCAAAGAGAAATCGTTACAAGAATGAAAAGAAGATAGCAGTGGTAGGGAGAGAGCGAAGGAAGTAATGGACAGAGAGAAGAGGTAGATAAGTGAGAATTAACGTCAGAATGATGGAGTGTTATTTTGTCGGCGGCGCTGTAGAAGGCGGGGGAGGCATCGAAAGGGGGGTATATAATGCTGAAGGGGGGGGGGGCTAGCCAGGAGAAAGAAAATTATTCCTCCCACCTCTACCCGATTGGAAAATGTTCGCTCCCAGAATTTTTCACTCGTGTTTCACAGCGAAAAGAGGATTGATGTGTTAGCATTCCTAAGCTTCTTAAATTCCGTTTTGGATTTGTTTTAGAAAAGGCATATCACTTGTTCCGAGTTACATAAAACGATTGATTTCGGATGAATAAGGATCCTACAGATTATTGGGGGGGGGGGGGAGCAAATTCAATGCGTTTTGCTGAGAATAATCCGCATTGGCATTGTCGTTTAATAGCAAGCACCAATGCTCGCGAAATGAAAAGAATTATTTAGTAAACTTAAGCGGAATTGGATCGCGTTGAAGTGGAAAGATAATTGTTTTATTAATAAGGATTTGTACAAAGAAATTCGCAAGATTTCTTTTTCTTTTGTGTTAAAGAGAAGAATATTTTGAAAAATATGTATCCTAGCAGAAAATACATTTGTAGAAAAATTATAAACAGAAATTATTTCTTCAAAGTGAATACTTTAATAAAACAATGCTTTTGCATGCTCGTAATTGTTTATTCTGGAAAGGAGACATCACTGTCTTGATGTTTCAAGTATACAAAAATGAACTCAGTTTGACTTCTGCTTTAATATTAAGCCATTTTGAAAACTCTCTATAGTACTTTTTGAATTCCAGAAGAATAAATATATTGATTAAATACTGTTATATTTATATTTCTTATTTAAAATTATGTTAATAAATACTTTAGTATTTGAAAGGAACATCACAATCGGAATGCTCATGAAAATGTTATCTAACATGACATTTCTCTTTAATTTCATAATTTCAAATAATTTGCTAACAAAAAAAATTTTACTCACGGCCCTACAAGTACTGAAAGCATTTTTATTGGTTCAATTCGATTCTTGCGTGTAGTCATTTGGAAGTCTACAAATCCATCGTCTGTATTGAAGACGGCAAACCTATTCGGACGGCACGGCGCCTGGTCTTCAAGAGGCTCAAGGTCTGTAGATAGCATACGTCAAAGGTGGGGGGTGAGGTCCTTGTAAGGATCTTCCCCTTATAGTGATTGCATCTCTTTGTAGAGAGGAGAGTCACCGTGACTGTGCATTTCCATTTCACGATTATAACATCTGGACCTCACGCATTTCATTGAAATGAATATTTTTTCGTTAAATTTTATAATTTCTTACCATATTTTTTTTGTGTTGCATCACCAAATTTAGCACCATTTTGCAGAAATATTGAATATAAATATAGATTTCGCCAAATCTTAAGTACTTTCAACTAAAAACTTACATTTATTTGATAGGGTTTAAAAATAGGGAACTCATCATTAAATATAATTCTTTTTTGGTTTTGTGATATCCTCAAATGAGAACCAAAATTTGATTTTATATACATAGATATGCAAAAGGTTCTGGAACTATTTTAGTGGAGCATGAACAAATCGTAACAACGAAATATACATGGTCTTAATTGGGCGTAATTATACATATAAGAACCAGCCATCATTTTATGGATTTGAAAATCGGTAACGAAAACTGCATGTAATGGCGCGTCGATATCGAATACAATAATTATCTTCTATCAAAACCGAACAAAATGCAAAACACTGCACTGTAATTAAGACAATTTAGTAAGTAGCAATTAATCTTTTAATGCAGTTTTCGAATTCTATTTTTCATTGTTTTAAGAATTCAGCTGTACCTCAAACTGTTGTTTTGGGGTTAATTTTCTTATGGAATTCAGTTCAATTAGTTTGCAATTTTAACAAAACAGTGTATCAAATGGCCCTAATACGTCAATAGTAAGAATTATTCCATTCATAAGTTCATCAAGAGAGTAAGGTTTATGTAACTACACACTATAACCTCGAGATCAGAAAAGCCTATCTATAATAATTCCTGCTGTTAAATCTGAAGTGCCATTTGCTTATCAAGATTGCAGGCTACTACCATTATATTAATGGCCGGCTAGCGTTCTATAGCAGAGGTTCCTAATCTGTGGTATGCATATCCTTGGAGTGCAGTTTGGGGTAGTTAAAAATAGGCTAAAATAATATTAATGGTGGAAAATGCACACAATAAGGGTTTAAATTGGGGAAAAAAAGTTATCGAATCAAAATTTCATCCCAACGAAAACGCTCAAGGATTGCATTAAAATTGTCTTTCGGGTGAAAATTTCATCATCACGACAAGTAATTTTTAGCCTTCATCATAAGTTTATACGAAATTATTTCAATTCTGTTTTCATTTATTGAATGAATACTAATGTAAAATAATGGGATAAAATGTGTAATATATTGAATTGAATCGAATTATTTGAATCTTAAACCAATTTAAGATTTTGATAAAATTGATATAACCCTTGCATAAAACAGGATTGCATCTTGAGGACAATAAGAAAGAATAAAAATACTAATCAAGATGTAGAATAAAGATTAAGAGCCGCTATTCCGGAGAACTAGTCCCGGAACTTTTCGATACATCTACATATAAGTGATGAAATCATGAAAGAAATGCATGTATGATTAATTCATGATCAAGATCATAATAGTTCATTGAACAAGGATTATTTATTTATAAACATACTTCATGAAACAAACATAATATTCTCTGCCCTTTTGAATATCTGATAAGTTAAGAGACGCTTCTACCACAATAGCACAGAAATAGCCGACTCCTTCCCTATAAATAAATTTTCCATTATCGCTTAGCCTAGAGTCAGATTATTAAACAGGCAAAGTGGGCGACTGCCTAAGGGCGCCATAACATTAGGAAGGTCCAAAATTTCGATATATTATGTTGCGTTATTTTCTGCTTGTGTTAATTTTATGCTTTTATTTAATTTACATGGCCCAAGCACTCGAACTGATTGAAATTCAAAGCAAGTATCGATTTTAATTCTCAGTTATCTTTTACAAGTTTTATATTATGTTGTTTAAAAGTTTAAAAAAATATACAGTTTTATATTTATTTAAAAAAAATGTCCGATTCTATAAATACATAATATTCAGATTGCACTAATCTTTTTCACTTTTTTAAAGATTGCTTTACATTTGAATAAATTTTTTATGAGAAATATTGAAAAAAGAACTCTCTCGAAAAGTCAAGTGATTAAAAGTTTTGCCGAATTATCAGAATTTTATTCAGAATAGTGGTTTAAAAGTTATTAAAATCAATGAAAAATATCAAGCGTAGAAAATTAGAGATTAGAAAAGAGAGCTCCTGAAGGTGCATTGCCTAAAATCCCCTAGAATTAATCCAGTCCTGCTGAGTTCTAATTTGTTTAGTATATTAATGTCCCGTTTTTAATCAACAATAGGGCTATTTTGAGACGGACCTCGTACTTTTGAACTGCTGTCAGAGGATGAGAGCGATATCTGAGCTGGTACTTCCCTCTCCAAACTTCCACATCACACCAGCGGGATAAATCCAGTAACGAAAGCATCACAGATTTTTAGACATCGTGTTAAAAATTGAGGATATATTTACTAGGATTAGAAATATTCGCAAAAATTAAACAAATGATGAAAACAAGAGAAACTCCAGATTTCCAACATACTGAAACTCTCCGCAAGAATTAATTCCATAATCATGACTTTTTTCATAACACATCCCACTCACTCACTAAATATGCTCTCACACGACTTAATTCACTGTCTCATTCCTCCTTAAATTAATCTTAGGAAATTTAAGTAAATATCGTCCTTTTAATGTAATTCAATACTCAAGTTTTATTGGAGTTCTTACCCCTTTTGCCGAATTGCAAGATTCAGGGTTTCAGAATTCGAGTTTTCTAGCCTTTTTCTAGTTAATCACGCATTATTCTTTTGCCACAGTGGATTTGTATCAGAATTTCGATTGCAGATCTGACATGTATACGCGTTTGATGCACTTAAATTCTGCAATGAGTCGAACGTTTTTCTCTGTTGGTGAAGTGCGAAAGCTTGATCTCCGTAATTTGCTCGTTTCAGCTCCGTTCAAATATCTATTCCCCGTTTAGCTTTAAAACGAGGCATTAATCTTACATTAAATAAAATACAAAAATTCTCAAAGAATATCAGTTAATTTATGGCCCCATTATTCAATACGTAATGGTATTATGATTTCTGTAGTTTTGATACAGAAAAAGGCATAAAAATAATCTTATCTCTTCTTTTAGATATCCATAAAAAACAGACAATGTAAAAAATAGACATTTTGAAAAAATTTTATTTTTCGAAAAGTATCAAATATTTTTTGATATTACTTCACATATGTTCAATATTTTCAGAATTTATTGGAAAAAGGCTAAGACACAATTCAAATATAGGAATAAAGTTCCTTGAAAAACATTTGCTATATGCAATTGAAGAAGAGTTTTTCAACGAACAGAAAATGATATAAAGATCTGAAATGTATAATAGTTACACTCATGGGGAAAAACACCCCATGAAAATAGATATTTCCAAGAAGCAGGCATAATACTGCTATCGTTCAAGTTGTTTTTCTGTAGGAAATGGGGCCACTTAGGCTTTCCAAATGGCTACCACTTTATCTTGAGATTGAAGCTCATAAAAACTAGGAACTTTCCACTTTTCAGAGCTTTTCCTCAGAGCTCCGGGGAAGAATTTAAACGGCGAATTTCCCGCTAGACTGCCTTCTATTACCCCATCGTAATCTTGAAGGAGAGAATGCTTCCACTGTGCTGCTCGCAATACGGATAATGCCACTTTGTAGAACGCAATGGCTGGAAAATGGCAACGGTGAAAACTGAATTGCTGCCTTACTCGCCAAAAATGTACTTTTTCATCAAAAAGGGTTGAAATTTTCCGAGATGGTCGTTTGCACGCTTTGCCAGTGTAACACTTGGAAATGAGAATCATGAATATAAAATTTTTCTTCTCGTCATTATGGAACATCCAATTTAAAGTACAATTTTTCAGCAGATGCCTTTCTTGTTAAGTGATGTTATTTTGAAATTCTGGTATTATCCGTATTTAAGTTGAGAACTTCTTTACATAAAAGAATAAAGTAACAAAAGACTAGAAATTTGATGAAAGCTATCAAAGAAATGGTTATCGCTGCTGACATAATAAAAGCTAATTTTGAGAATTTTAAATTGAATTCATCTCCTTAAAAAAAAAGAATGAAATTGCAAATGGCATGCGACTTTCGAAATGCACGTGTTATGAAAATAAAACATTTTTCAAAATGTCTGCGTCATTTTAAAATTTTCATCAAATGATGTTACGTAGTGCTAATTATCCTAGAAAAAGAAAATGATGGCAACAACAATTGTTTGCCACATGGACAAAACAAAAATGCTCTAAAACTCAATAAAATTCAGCAATAAATTATTATGGATTTCAATAACAAATTATTTATTAAACATTAAAACAATATGTTATAAAATGTAATACTTCTGAATGTTAATACGGAATAGGTTTAAAAGCTCCAGATAAGGATTCAGAAAGAAAAAATGCGAATTTGAGACCGAGAAGCAGTAAAGAACAATTTGAAACATTCCTTTCGTTATAGTAGTAAAGTATTAAATGGTTTGCTTTTAACATATCAATTGTTACATAATAATAAATACCATCACAGTTAGTAATAACTACACCAAGAGGCTCAATGGAGGCGTTGGGTAGTTTAGGATGTCAACCACACGCATTTTAACTCCAACAAATTAAGTGTGGAGTGAGAGAAGCAAATAATCCCCCCCCCCCTGCATCAACTTCGATCCAACGTTTTCTATCCAAGCCTTGGAAAAAACGCATCAACTGAGGCCTCAAAGCACTTTGAATAAAATTCTTATGTCGAATTATTTATAGGAAATTTGAGATTAGAACATAATATTTCAAATTTCTGTTCTTAATTAAAATAAATTGGAAATTGGCAGAAAATAATTATAGTTATGATCCTTATTGTATTTTTGCAATAATTAGGGTTATAGATATCAAATACTTACAAAACACAAACACAGAAGATCACTTACAGGAAGAGAACTTTTAGATAATCATGAGTTCAGTTTTAATTTCGAAGGTTTTGATACATGTTTTCCCACTTGTTTCTCAGCTCAAACTGACTCGCAATTCACACTTCATGGCACTTAATTTACTATCGGTATGCTGTTTTTGGCATTGAGCATGCATACGTGGCAAAAAGTTGATTTTAATAAAGTATTACATCTTGCAAAAGAAGATTTTTCATGTATAAGATAATAATAATAATAAAAAAAACAGAGTGTTCTTCCTAAACGAATTTGGCAAGTTCGTAATAAAGGCTCAAAAATCCTTGTTCTTTTAAATCAACCATTTTGAGCAAGCATCATTAAAAAACTTCTGAAAATATCCCTCACTGAGTTTGTTACTTTTAGATAATCATAATTTGATGTTTTCTGTATTCTTGACTTGAATATCTATTTAAGTGCCTGTGCCAATATGCTTTCCTTCAAACCGAGTGTCAAAAAGATATGGTGAAACTCGAAAAATAAGCCAACAGTTTAAGTTTGGCAACAGATGCTCCTCAGAATTAGATTGGGAGTAATTAGTTAAAGGTTTTGGCTAATCTTCAGCTTACAGATAAAGACTTCAAATAAAAGATTTCAGCTCAGACTCACTCAGATTAGAATAGTTTAAAATGAAGATGCCTTTTGTTAATAGATTTTGAGAATATAAGCTGTAAAAAAATATTTTTATGTTATCTTAAAATTTAAATGAATGTATATTCAAAGATTCCAGTTGAGATATCTTGTTTTCACCTCCGTCCGTGTTTTTCCTTCATTCAAAAACTGTTTTTAATTGTAGACTACAAATTCTAGTAAAAGCATTTTATATTTTCAATGAATGAAGAGGGTTCACATGTATATATAAAAGCAATAATTAAAAATATATACTAATATGTTACATTTGCCAGTATATGCAAACTAAATCCAAAAATTAAAAATTTATGTAATACTTTCATTTAATATAAATAATGATGTAAAATTTAAAGAAATTTTTTCTAAACATAGTTTTTGTAATTTCATAGTATGATAAAGCAAATATATTTTGTATTTAGGGGTCTTTTTCCTTTGACAAATTTGGTCCAAATACATATACATGTGTACAATGTTGGTGTAAAAACCATAATCCTAATTTCATCTATCAAATTCATCGCGTTTTTGACTTATAGTCTTAATATACTTTAAGCAGGAAAAAGTTTTTTTTTTTTTCTGATTTAATGAATTCTAAATTTATATCCAGAAAAGTCTCGAGATAGAAATCTTTGATGACAACAATAATTTTCTATGCCTGTTTCTGAGAGGTGGATTTCCAGTTAAATAGACTACATAGTCCCATTTTAAAGTAATATGAGGGTTTATTTTAGGAAGGATTTCATAATACTGAATTGTGATCAGATGATGAGGACGATTACCTGAACCAGCATACACTTCTTCGAACTGTCGCTCTTCACTTACGAGAGGACATAGGAGGAACCACGCATGATATTATGGTTTGAACCTGAAATTCTCTTTGTTCTGAAAAAGTACCTTATTACCATGCCATGGAGGTCACAACTAAGACCGCTGGGTTGCGGGAGATAGAAGGCAAATCAATGAAAAAACTTTTAGTGCCTTTAAGTAAATAAATTCATAACAAATGCAAATGGTATGAATTATAAAATATTAAGATTACAATTTGTCTTTACAGTGAATCATTAAAATGATTATTAAATAAATGAAAATTTAATTAATTTCTTATTTATAATATTCTGGAACTGGAACGTCATTCTTTTGTTAAAGTGGTAATGGGACTTGTAAAATAATTTTGTATTACATTTACTCAAAGTTTATTATTTTTTTATAATTTCCTGTTGAATAATTAAATGCTGCTTTTTTTAAGTAAGAAAATCATTACCTAATAATTATCATTAATACTTCAAGGATTTTATTGGATATTTCTCCAATATTATACACATTAAAAAAGCAATTAAATAAAAACATATTTTCGCCAAATTGCTAAGATAAAAAAATTAAAATTCATTAGCATGCTGATTAAGTTAAAACTGTGTTGATATGCGAAACTAAATTGACCAATTATTGAAAGATAATGTACGCAGTTTCGAAACACAAAATGCCTAAATCCTTCATTGATATTTCGTGGGGAAAAAATGATAATAACAGTTATATGAAAAAATAATAAATTTTGTAGGCTATTCAGTTGATAACATATTAGGTTGTTTTGCTTACATTTTTAAAAAATAAAATCAAGGCTGTATTTTTCTAAGTTATAGTGCAGCTTATTTTCTACCTTTTTAATTTCACCTTCATGGTAGCAATTTATTTGAAAGACTAATTACCATTTATCCTCGCAATCACTTAAAATGAAAGTAGAGATTTTGCCGGAATTACAATCAATTGTCTTCGCTTTCTTCTCTCAACTTAAAAAAGTTAATGGCGATAATGTGATGGCAATTTAGCTTTCATTACGAAAAATGGGAAGAAGTCACCAATTACAGAAATTCAATTTTTATTTTACTTTAAAATGAAATGTTAATTTTTCTCCACGAATCAGCATTTTCAGGCTCTTCAAATGACAATAGCTATTCGAGTCTAAAAATGTAATTATTTTGTAATAATGGATTTGAAATTTTAACAGAGAAACGAATTGCTTTGGGAAAAAAAATAGGGTGTTCCAAAATTAAGGTAAGATTTGAATTCGCCACCATTCGTGCCATAAAACGTTGGGAACCCCATTAAAAAAAATCATTTGACAGCTGATGGTTTAGGGTTAGTAAAAATGGGACGTTATACGACGCGTTAACAAAAAATTTGAATTTTCAATAAAAATATAACAACTTAAAGAAAAATGAAAATTTTCTTTAAATTGTTATATTTTCATTGAATCCTGAAGTACACAGATAGGGTTATGTATAGAATAACACATAGACAAATGGCTTCTACGGCTTGGCTGCCACATATGCATTCTTTTGTCGAAATTTTCCATGACCATTGTACATAAATGTGGCTGAATTTCGTTGATGTAGTGTTGAATTTCTTCTTTCAATGCAAGCATGCTTGTGGACTTGTTGGCATAGATCTTTGACTTCAAATAACTCCATAAAAAGAAATCCAATGGTGTTAAATCACACGATCTAAGGGACCAATTCTCAAATTTTCGAACTGTGGTCATCAGACTTTCATTGTTTTTGAAACATTGTTCAACAATGAAAACACCTTGTTCCATCGTGTAACGCACCATTTTTACTAACTCTAAAAGTTTTTTTAAATAGGGTTGCCAACTTTTTACTGCATGATTGGTGACACATTTAAATCTTTCTTTAATTTTGGGACACCCTTTATTATATCGAATTCTAAACATTTGGCCTCAGAAAATGGTTTTAATGCGATAAATGTGAATAAAAACCAAAATTAAATATAAATAAATATGATAAGAATTCAAACTGATATATATTTGATGGGAAAATCGCTTACTTCCTTGTCCACTCATCTAAAAATTTAAATTATTGTAATCGACAAGCCGAAAGAATAGAATTTGTTTATATGGCGATATGAGGATAAGGAATCATTCTCTCTCTGCAATTGGTGCTATAAAATTGACTGTTCATTGTGCTATGCATCTGCTTTTTTCGCGCTTTTATCCATAAAATTTTAGCGTTAAATCCAATACGAAACTTCAACTAATTCAATAATTTGCTTGCTGAATTGAAATATTGTCATAAAATTAAATGTTCATGCGTTCAGCACCATAATTTTGTGTGCAATATTGAACATTTCTTCTTGTGTACGGCCGACCACTCTGCCGCTAATGAACGAAGCAGTATCAATAGGATTTGTTGTGTGCAATATCGAATACTGATGGAGAGAGGGATGGGGAAGTGTTACATGTTCTGTTCGCTCCGCTCTCTCACTCCCAAAATTCACACTATGATTCTTTTGGGATCACTGATAATCCCAGCTCATTTCTCTCGTTTCCCATAGAGTTATGTATTTCTTTTAAAATAATAAATTATAAATGTATTTATTACTAACAATAAATTATTTCATACTGTATGCTAATATTATTTATGATATAATATACTCATCATATTATTTAAAATTATACTTTAGCAACAATAACACAGCATTCCGAATGATTAGTTGTATTTCAAAATGGTGAGATTAATTGACGATGCTCTTGTAGTTCGGAAATTTCTCTCCATAGACAAAAACGCTTTGCACCTATTTAGTTCATTCTGATTGCATTTTTTTATGCACGATTCTTCAACAACTCTTCCTTTTGTTCTAATTATTAGTTACGACGATTTCTATTTATAATTTAAAATGCTAGACTGGAACTTATTTACCACCACCCCTCCCCTCCCCCCCCAAAAAAATGCTGTATCTCAGATTTTTTGCCAACCAAGAATGTAAACAATCCGAACGTGTCAAGTGAACGATTACCACATTTGGTCTAATTTTGCGTCTATATAAGCTTTATATATTTATTTAGGCAGACAGACAAGCAGATACCTTTAAATTAGAACTTTAAAAAATAGATTATAGGTGCATATTTCCACCTTCTAAAATATATTTATGATAAATTTTGTACTTCTACATCTAATAATGCCTCTTGAGGAGAGCTAGAGCGAAGCACTTTATCTATATCTATACTTATAATAAAGCTCAATGTGTGTGTGTGTTGGCGCTCTACAGGGCAGACTATTCAACCTATAGCTACCACATTTGGCACGTGTATACCTTGGAGGCCGGCAATGTGCACCTGGGGGTTATTTTTTCAAATTTTTTACTAGAATTTTATTTATTTAAAAATTAAGCGAAATTTTGACGTGTTTCTGCTATAACTTCTGAAAATAATACCGCACAAAAAAGATTTTTACATGAATTTAAAGATCAAAAATATATCTTTTAAATGATACTAATGTTTTAATCTTAAAATTAAATTTCAATTTTTAATGAATTTTTAAATAAGTATTTTAACTATGTTTTTCAATAATTTTTTTCGTAAAAAATAAAAATTAAAATTAAGCAAGTTTCGCATTCATGGGAAAAAATAAGCTTTTTTCAAAGTGTTGCCATCACATTGATTAAAGCTCCAATTAAAAATAAATTAAATCTTTTTGGAAATGAAATTTGCTAAAATATAATTTTCGGCACGTGTCTGAAATGAAACAAATATGAAATATTTTTTCTAAAAAATAAATTCAAGAAAAATTATTTTATGATCTTTTACACTCTCTATACAGGGTGTTTATTTAGTTCCGAACCCATTTTGATGTTTAATGACTCATAAAATAATGAAGATATAAACATACTTATGGCATTTATTGATGGAATAACTCATATATTTTCCTTTTCAGGTTTGAATATTTTTACTTTTGTAAATATCATCTGCGCGTGTGGTTAATTTCAGATAATTTCATTTTCCAGTCTAAATATCTGTACTTTTTTAAATATCGTCTGCTTATTAATTGCATTTTTCTCTCTTTTGTTTTTGGCAACTATTGAAATGTTATGTTTACTTTTGATGTGTTTGTTCTATGTACTACTTTTGTAATGTGATGTTTTATTCGAGCGGATATTAAGGAGAATGCATACACCACAAGAGAAAGCACAGATTTTATGGTGGTCATAGAGTTAATTTCCAATCAACTAAATCACTGACTTTTAAGAGTTAATTTCCAATCACTTAAACTGACGGATTTATGAAAATTTAAATATCACTATTCAATTTAAAAAAAAAAAGATAATTTTAGATTTTCCGTCGATCGCTTCAAAAAAAATATTCCAATCAGTGCGCAGGTTTCTCAAGATTAATTGGCATAAGTTATGAAAATGTTGAGTTTTTCTAAATTTTTAACATTTAAAACTTCATAAATAAGTCTTAGTTGATCATGGAAAATAGAAACATTCATTCATTTATTTAAAATTTGGTGCGTCCAGAATATTTCTCAGAAAATGATACCTTACTACATTAAATTAAGACTTCATAATTTTTGAAATATATTTATAGGTAGGAACAAAATATTTTTATTGATTTCATTTCAATCCTTTTGAAAGCAAAACTAAAAACTGAATTTTATGCTGAATCTCAGAAATTTTTGTTGAATTATTTTTTGAGATATTACATAAATTATGAAAAATATTTTGTAGTTAACATAAGACTTAAATACCGAGCGATTCTGTTTGCAATACTCACATTCAATAATAATAATAATTAATAAATACCAATAAAGCTGATAAATAAAATAAAATGCTTGGTTTTATTAAAAAGTATCTTAATATTAATTGCAATTTCATCATTTACGTTTTAAATTAAAGTTGAAGTTTTGCCGGAAATGACAACCAATTAGCAAAATATGTATAGTAAATTGAACGAAACGATCTAAACAGTATAAGTTTGGTATGACTATCAAAATTTGAATATTAAAAATGTTTTGTTTGAGAATCCTTTAAGAGACCAGTTACTTAAAATATTTAATTGAAAATTGTAGCGAGCGGTAATACTGGCGAACCGGCTGGGGGCCAAAGGCGGCTAGTTATTAATAAAAAAGCGTGTATGTGATAAATTAGATTTTTAAA
>JAPMOR010023450.1:172590-251653 GCA_026543865.1 Argiope aurantia | reverse complement strand
ATTTACTAAATGAATTGTAAACAATAAAAAATATTTTAATTCATTATTAAGTAAAGCTAATTAAATATCTTATTTCCAAAATCGCATGGTCAATACAATTTAAATTAGGTTTACTCCATTAGTATCAACTAAAGTTGGTGCTAATGTTACACAAAATAATCTCAAATAGATTACAAAAAAAAAAAAAAAAAAATCAAAAGAACACATACAGTTAAAGTTCTGTGTAAAACCAAGTCTCTAAATCAATGTAATGTCTCCCACATTTGTACAATCTTTCCGCTTAATAATCACTAAATATTGGTACTTTCAAATTTTCCTTTCATCAATTCGTATAAACCGTGAAATTTCTTAAAACGCTTAGTGTTCCTCAATAACCATGTTAGAGCTATCTCCAATGCCTAAGTATTCAGGATTTAATAAATAATGGTCATTGCAATAATATTCGGAAATTGAAGGCGGGGGGTATTCTAACAGCAGTTACAAGGCCACAATCCATGCCCTCCTACGAAAGACACGTTCCGGCATCGATGTGGAAGTAACTCAACACTACACCATTATTTCCCTGGTATAGTAATGATGTGGGGTCGAGTTGCACTACCAGGGAGGACAAAACTAGCTTACAAAACCAGCATTTCACTGAAGGTAACATCCTTTAGGGGAATAGTGTTTCTTGATTTTTAAATTCTTTTACTTACTTATAAAAAACAATAAACAAATTGAAAATGATTTTTTTCCATATCAAAACAAATTCTTTTCTAGAAATCTTTCAAAGTTGATGCAATCAAAATGCTCTCAAATATTTATACTTCACAAATATTATATAATAAATTACATTATTACATTGAAGAAATAAAGAATAAATTTCCAAACGTAATTCGAAAAGCAAAGAAACAAATTCTATTCATGAAAAGCAGAATGATAAAGCCCTTTAAAATTCAAAAAATATCTTTTCATCAATGCAAAAAGGAATGTTTACGAAATGAAAGCGATTCAAATTCTCTTTCCCCCCCCCCTAGCGCTTATTATCACACTTAATTACTTAAAGAGTATTTTCACAGAGAATTTAGGATAATGTCGCTCCTTAAACATAAAATTTAACGAGCTTATGAAGTTAACTCTTAAATTAAATTATTTTCATTGTGCTTCCTCAATTCAATTATCGATATAAAGTCTCTCTCCAACTTATGTAATGCCAACGAATATTATTTTTAATAAAAATATTCTTTTCCTCGTTAAATAGAAAAAAGGAGGGAATTTTTATTTATTAACATGTTTGTCGAAAGTATTTTCAAATTTTTTTTTTTACGTTTCGCGGAAAAGAATGTTTTTTAAATATAATGAGCAGAGTTTTTATTTTGTTATTATTTCGCTTCCATTTTTGAAATTTAAATAAAAATTTAAAATATAAGAATTTACTTATTTTGGAGTTTTTTTTTATTTGATTCATTTTTATTTGTTAATATTTTAACTTTTAATAAAATCCTTTAAATAGAAGAATACCTTTTTCGAGGGAAAAAATATCCTTTCATAGAATTGAGTAAATATAGTACCAAGTAAATAGAATAAATTAATTTGAAATCTGAGTAATTTTAATTAAGTCTGCCGTATTCAAAGGAAAAAAAATTCTGGCTAAAACAAATGTGGGACATCTTGTGTAATTGAATAATGTTATTTTCATTATCTTTATCCTTTTCATCGATTGTTAGGTACCAGGAAAGTTTTTATATCTGTGCACAGAGAATCTGCAAAAATGTTCTCAAGCAAATTGAGAAATACATCTGTAAATTAATCCTCATCGGAACGTATTGAGAATGAAGGGATTATTCAGTGGCGGATTTAGGGTATTTTACGTCCCTAGACACTGCACATTATGACACCTTTCTTTTAATAAAATGATAAATTTAGTTTCAGACTTCAGTGCATTTTTAACATGATCTATTTTTAATATTTTTTTTAATCTTATAAATACATATTTGCTTTTATTTATCTATTTTGACTCCAGACTGCTCAGCATCCATGTTTGTACACAATATTATCGAAACAGATGCTCGGTTTTATAAATATTCTACCTAAGAAAATGTAATGAAACATATAGGAATATAATCAATTATACTTTCTAAGCAATAAAATTATCCTAATATTTTGTCAATAATAAAATATGCATTTTTTTACTTGCTAATTTATTTGGAAACGAGAAAAATGATTTTTAATCGATGTAGCCCTCTCTCGCCAAGCTGTGCTCGTCTATATAAGCCCTAGAAAATCCGTCATTGGGATTATTTATAATTAATTTATTTTACATATATATTAAACTTTAAAAATATGATTACTTGTTTTGAATTTAAAAAAAAATCGTTTACTATAAAAAAATAGTCATAGGTTACGCACCAAAAAAAAAGAAAGAAAAAAGAATCCAGGTATGATATATTAATTTTGAAAAAGTTGTATGTAGACTTTTGGCAACAAAGTATTTCCCCAAAATCTAGGTTGTATCTAATATAATTTTCAAATACAACATGAAGCATTGATGGATTACTTGACAACAGATGAGAAGTAATTTTTCGACAGTTAGATAAATCACTCCTTTATACAATAGAAACTCCGACAATAGAAACTATCTCTTCAAGTAACACACTGAACTTCATCATTCAAATGTAATAAAAAAAACGATATAACTTATCCGCCAAAAGTAATTTCACCTTTTTTTCTTTCATACATGATTTATTGTCTATGGTTATCAGCGGGTTTTTTAATAAAATTAAGTGGAACTGAATGTAGACAGATGGCAACAATATGCATTTAAGGATTAATTACATATATATCTTGCATATGAGTTAATCCATATAAATTAAAAAAATTTCAAAATTATATTAACATTGGGGTCACTGAAAAGTCAATGAATTGTTTTTTGTGCAATGATGTACTCTGAAGTTTTTAAGAAAAAAATTTAATATTTTAATTAGCTTTTAATTAAAAAAAATTAATTAAAATTCAAAAAAAATTTCTTAGCGAGATCCTTTTCCCAGGAAGTAACTATTTAACAAATTCGATTTTCTAGATCCAACCGTCTGTAAAAAGTTAAACAAAAAAATTTTTTAATTGCGCATGTAGGAATTTACAGATAGTATTCCAACCTGCATGCATTATTTAGTTAAAAACATTCTTTGCCTTTCTTTTCTACGAAATCGGATATCTATTTTTTTATTATTATTTTATAAATATTTTTAACACCATCAAAATTTCTTTATGCCAAAATGCTTCTGTGTGTCTTTTTATTTAAATTTCTAATTTCGGAAGAAAAATTTTGACACTGAATTCGCCAAAGTTATTCTGTTTTTCTGGCAGTTTTACCGTGATTGACCGTGAAATTGCTTTGAAATTCTCAAGAGAACAGGATATTGCTATTCCGCGGAACTAATCTAAAAGCAATCAAAAAAATGCATTGATCTGCATCGCGCGAGTTTTCATAGAGCTGATCAACCTGCTCGCTGTATTTATTATTATTTTTTTAATCTTAAATAAAAGTTATTCCATAAGTGTCTGTGAGAAAAATGGCTTGTTCTTTGATGAGAAACATTTAAACTATTTTTTTGATATCTTTATAAAACAATTTTATTTATTAAAATTTAATATTTACTTCAAAAGGAGATATCTTTTCAATTTTTTTTAAACTTTTTTATAAGAATTATACAAATAGAAAGCGCTGTAATTGTCAAAAAAAATCGAACATATTTTGACCATTTTTTATGTTCAGAACTCCCTTAAACTGAAAAACATATTTAGAACTATATCTGCCTGTCTCTCCATCTGTTTATCTGTGAACGCGATAGCTTAAAGACGCCTTAAACTAAATGGATGAAATTTGGTATATGGATTTTATACCAAATTTGCAGATTTCTATCAAATTTTGAACAAAGTAGATTCAGAGGAAGTCTGTCTCTTCATCTGTCTGAAAACAAAAAAACATGATAACTATAATACATTAAGAGCTAGATGGATAAAATTTGGAACACAAGTTAAGTATTTGAAATATATATCCGCTTAAAATTTTGACCCAAATCTCTTGAAGGATTGATTGGCCATCAGTTTGAAGTTACACATTCATATAAATGTGAGAACTGAAAAAAATGAATATTAAATAAAATAAATTATTTTTGAAGTACTACGGAACACATTATTTTTGAGTGCAGAATTCTGAAAAATAAAAATCTGAGCGTTTGTGGTGTCTACAGCCAGTCCGAGGTTCAGAATTTTATGCAGGAGAAAAGCGGTAACATCTTTATAAGAGATTATGCAAGAGAGTTTCAGGAAGACCTCTCCCTGAAACTTTACTTTCTTGCATAACAAAAAGAAAGCACTGTAGGCATCAAAAATCGACATCGCAATTTTGATCAATCCTCCAGTTTTAAACTTTCTTCAATCTGGAAAGCCCCAATTTCAGAAATTTGTCCTTCTCTCTGTTTCCCATCAGTTAGTTCGTGAACCCGATATTTCCAAAATTCAACGAGGTATATGGATGAAATTTGACTTAGTTTCATCACCGATATTTCCAAAATTCAACGAGGTAATATGGATGAAATTTCACTTAGTTTTATCATCGATATTTCCAAAATTCAACGAGGTATATGGATGAAATTTGACTTAGTTTCATCACCGATATTTCAAATTTATATCAAATTTTATACTATAACCAATAAAAAAAATTTATCGTCTGTCTGCTCAGTCCGCTTTTCTGAAACTAACATAAAGAGGTTACAAGTTTTTCCAAGTCGGCACCTGAAGAAGATTGTAAACGCTCCCTGGTATATCAGGAGAAAGATTATACATGATGTCTTCAAAATTGAAACCGTTTTGGAATTTGTTAGAAGAACATCAATTAATTTCTTCGACAAACTACCCCAGATTCGTAACAAGTTATTCCAATTACCAGCATACTACCCAGCTGTATCCAGCTCGAGGAAGAGACCGAGAACTGCGATAGATAATGTTTATATTAACTTCTCCTCAGTTAAAAAAACTGAGAATTAATTAACTCTGTTACTAGTCTGGTGGAAAAAATTTCCAAATTAATTATTTAGCCCTTAGACAGTTACAATGAGCTACACGCGTGAAATTTCTGGAAATTTTTTAAAACTAACAAAGCAAAAATAGTTAGATCAGTTCCAATAGTTAGTAAGGCACATGCAATGTCATTCCATTAAAATTCTCTATATTTACCCCATGAATAATCTAAATAATATTTTTAATTAATTAATTATATCAAAAATTGTAATAATAAAAATTATGTACCAAATTTCATGACGTTAGAGCTTTATTACGCTCTTCTAAACTAGTTTAAATTAATTTTAACTTTCTCTAAACTTACAAAGTATCTATTCCAAATTATGACGTGAAGGTAGTAACGTATAGTGAAAACTATGAAACAAAATCATAGGACTCGCACTACCTTAACGTCCCTTTCCTGGGTAAGAGAAACATCTCCGATCTTACTTCTACTTGAAAAAAGTTTAATTTGAACGAAAAAATACTCTGTATTTCTTGGTATTAAAAGATGCATTTATCAAGGGTAAGTTGAGTTTACAGACACATTTGAAAACTTTTCAAAAAGCTATTTCACAATGAAGGAGCGATTAATCCTAGTTACAAAAGCAAATCTGAAACCAGTAGAAAGCATGTAAGTTTGCAGTAGAAACGAGCCAGTGATGGCACCAATTACAAGAAATGTTTAAGACAAGTTCCACCTGGATGTGCCAAGTGGAATTTTTGGCAGGATTCATTCGATGAAGTAGAATATTTTTTTGTTCTCGAGCCAGATTAATTAATTGGGAGTTGTCAACTCGTTCTGAACAGTAAACACGTTTCTTACTTGAGGCAACTGCAATTAAACCGCAAACCAAAAAAAAGTTTCGAATAATTTTCTTTGAAGCTACTTACGAAGAATGGAGAAATTTTCACAGAATTGTAAAGCTCCTAAAGCGTAAACTCGGATATTTCAAAGCTTTTTTTTTTTTAATATTTTAATGTTTAGAGTTGCTTTCATTAATTTTGTGACCGATTTTTTTTCCGTTATGCTGTCACGTACGATTATTGAAATAAATAGCAAAGGACATTATTAAACAATTTTATTTATTAAAGATTACGATATTAAAAGCAAGAAAAAGGAAATAAAATAAATAAAGAATAAGCTTCGAACAGAAAGGTTAATCGAGTGCAAAAGTAGGTTTAACCGAGACGACATGGGTAATCGTTATAACTTGCCCATTGAATCAGATGTTCATATCTTCCAAACCAATCATATCTCATAAAATTGATCCTTGTATTATCTTAAGATTTAGAAAATTTTCTTTTTGATAATGTCGATTTCATTTTTGTACAATTTCCCCCTTAATTTTAATAGTATTTTTTAAATCTAATTTGATACAATGTTATTATGGAATTAAAACTCGTCCATCAAAACTTTCAATTGCGTGCTTTTTCCATTTAACTACGGAGTAGGATTTTAAGTTCCACTTTTATTTCGTAGTGTATACACTTTTTAATTGAAATAAACTGAATCAACAGAATTCATCTTTCAATCATATGAAAATGATAATTATATATGCATGTGTTTGCACCATAATATCTCAATCTAATTTAAGTCCTAATTAATTTCTTAATTTGTATCTTAATTTAACCCATATTAACTTTATTCTAAAATGTTCCCACATTTAGAATAAAGAATTCCAATTCCTCACATCCAATTCCCACTTTTTTTATTTAATTAATTCTGCACGCTCTCGATGAAACTGCTAAATTCAGCATTTTCTCTCGCTCTGAACCATGGGTTAAAAATCCCTAATTTAAAGATATCTAAATTTCCCTTTCCTAAGTTGACATGTTTCAAAGAAACCCCTACCAAAATCTCATATTAAAATCACTAAAGGGAAAAAGTCTGCCTCTTCTGCTCTTCTGTCGCGAGGTAGACTGATGCATTGCTTATCCCTTGTATGAAAATTATGCCTCCCGTGGTGAAATAAATCGAATTCCAAAAGTCTTTTCTATTCGGCCGGCCACGCATCTGCTTAAATTATGTTTACACACACACATTATATATATATATATATATATATATATATATATATATATATATATATATGCAGCGAGGTATTATTAATAATTAATTGTATTTTAATTTGTATAAAACAATGATCTTAAAAATTCAGTATAAACATACTTTCTTTGCAGTCCTAATATTTCAAAAAATTTATATTTTGTAATTCTGTAATCCCGCTGATGGCCTTAATCACTTTGCGTGCGATTCCTTTCAGCTTATTGACATACGGTTGTTCCTATTTGGAAATCCCCCACTGTTACTCCTTTTTTTTTACTATAATTGTTTTTTTATTCTATTTAAAACAAAATATACGCATACCTAAAAAAATTAGTTTAAAATATTATTTTTCGGTTTCACACTAAAAAAGCTTTCTTTTTTTCTTTTTCGAATTTCCAGAACATAATTTAATTGCATTAGAATTTATAATTCATTTATTTACTTGACGAAATCTGTACTAGAATAACAGCAAATGCTTGCAGATTTAAACATTATAAAACGTTTTATTTTTCTTCAAATTCTGGTGATGTATAATAAAAAAAAAAAATACAGAGTGAAAATATTTATTTACCGATAAACTTCACTACTATTAGTGATCCCCCCCCCTAAGATGAATGAATGTAATACCTACAAATATTTCTTTAATTAAAAGCTCATGTTTATTTTATCTAGCAAAACGAAATGACGGTGCTTTATTATTGTAGTGTTGTAGTGTAGTGTGTATTGTAGTATTGTATTGTACTCCTTTTCTGGTTTTTCGATCGCGTGAACAGTAACTCGAAACGAATTCGTCGGAAGAAAATTTTTGTATATCAACACAAATTATACGCTTGAACCAAAATAAATTATATGGAAAAACTGAAATAAATAAAGGAGATATTCTTTTTTCTGTTATTTTTTTTTTCAAACCGAGATTACATATCAGCGGAAAATGCTGACACTCTAATTATTTATTTGTTCTTGCATTTGCGAGAAAAGTAGCCAATTAAAGACACTTTAAACGCATAAAATGTTGTAATTTTGCGCTAAAATACTGTAATTGGAATTCTGTATGACACAAATCCTTTCATTTCTTCTTTCGTCCTTTTTCTTTAATGAAGGGGGAAAAAAATGGAATGATGCTTCAGTAGAGCGAGGCGAAATTTTCTTTTTCAGCATTAATACCAAGTGATCAACTATCATTACAGTTGGAATTCCGAGAAAAAAAGTAAACGATGAAAAAAAAATCGAATTTTTTTAAATAAAAGTTCTGGAAAGAAGGCTTAGGAGATCTCGCAAATGATGGCGGGCTGGAAGAATCCTTACATAACAGGTAGGGGAGGTAAGAAAAACAACTCTAACGCCCTCAAAGGAAAAAAATCCCTTCTAAAAAAAAGGGGGGGAGAGGTAGGTTTTAAAATGATTTTTTTTTTGTTCTATCTACTTACTTATTATAATCCTTTTTTTTCCCCCTTCTCCTCTGTGTTCTTTTCTCACCGGACGAGATAGCAGAAAGATTTTGTTTGGATAAAAACGAAGTAAGGCTTTCATATATAATTTTTTTTTTCGGCCGAATATATATTTTTTTTCAAGTTTTTGTTTCTTTCAACTAAATTAATAATCATGTTTCTTACGTAATACAAAACATTATCAGTAGAAAAAAGATTAGAAATAATCTTTTATTTCGCATCCTGAAGTTTCTCGAGATTACAAGGAAACATGTTTGCTATTTATTTCAATTAAGAGTCCCATGTGGAAGAAATAACAGTAATTTTCTGCCTAGCTCGATTTTTATTTGCTATTATTATGCATGTTGTTTGTTTATTATCTAAACAGGAGGAATTCATAACTGATGTAGAGATATGTGTTGCCACTCCCATTTTTGAAAAACAAACAATTTATGTTAAAAGCATTAATATTTCTTCCCATTATTTTAAAAATACTTTACCATCTTGTATGGCAGTTTACCTGGAAATATGTTTTTATTTTATACGAAAGATCATGAATTTTAAAATCATTCTTGCGTTTTGCATACATTATAATTACAAGAGAAATTTAGTTTATTCGTGAATTACTAGATATTCAGATAAAATGTTGGTGTGAACTTCCTTTTCTTTTTTTAACTTTTTAGAAAAGTGGAAACGCCCTATTTTCATAACAGACATGTTTCATGTCTGTTACAACAATATTTAAATTGGTTTTTATCTGAATTATGTAGTTAACTTATTCATTCTCAAGTTGAACTCAATTATCGTTTGATAAAGCATGTTTTACAGATGCAAAACATGCTTTAATAAAATTATCTTTTTCGTGAACTTTAACAAATTAATTTTATTTGAAATGTTTTGATACATTAACCTTGTTTTAAGATACATTTTCAACATACTCTATTAAATTAACAAAATAACATTATTTTATGAGTAGTTAATTGAAATATCTTCTTGGCACCTTGCCAAGAAATCGGATTTTGTTAAAAGTTCGTGAGAAATTAAATTTAAAAGAGATTAAAATATGATAAGAATATTCAATACAAAATGTTTGATTAAGTTAAAATAGTGAAGAAAATATTTCGCTTTTCCATAAATTAGCATTTAAAAACAATTTTCAAATTATTTCTTCAAAATAAGAAAATACTTTCAATTTAATGCGATTTGCATATTTGATAAATGAATAAAATCTATTGAAAAAGATTATTTTGTATAAATAAAAAGAGAATTCATAAATATTTTCCGCTCTACAGATATCTAAATAATTGCATTATAATATATTTATTTTCCAATATTTATATACATTTTTTTTTTCAAATTTTGTTCACAAGTCTGTAAAGCAGACAGAAAGCTTTAATGAATGCTTCGTGAAAATTAATTGAATCGTAATTTTTTTATAAATTAAAATCAGGTTTCTATGCATAGAAATAATCATTTTTATATTGAATAAAAATTGTATAAATATTTTCAATCATTTCTACGCCATGTCAGTCGTAGTGTGTAATTAAATTTGTATCATTCTTAAAAAATTACCAACATGCAGGGGGAAAAACTGTTGTTGCTTGATGTAATCTGTAATTTTCCAATAGAAATCAAGAATTAAAAATGTTTGATATATAATTTATTTTCTCATTTTAATTAAAAATAATGTTATAGTGGAATAGATTTCGTGGATGATAAAATTAATGATAAAAATATTCTTTGAATTTTTTAAACATATTTTTTATTTAGCGTTTTGGAGCATTTATTACTGTGTGCTAATTTTAATTTAAAAAATTATAACATCAATCAATTTTAATAGAAATAAAAATCATCATATGTATGAATATATGAATGTTCCACATCCTCGTATAAACAACTTGCCAGAATTTAACAGAAGTGTGCTCTTTTATTAGTATGTAACAAGGGAAAAAACTGTCAACTTTTCAAAATGTAAAAGTTAATTAAATGCCCAATTAGTTAGAAATTAATCCAAATTTTGCCATTTTTTCGCAGTAACTTCAGAGCAAATGATCTAATAAGAAATATTTTATTATTATTTTAAAATTCTACATTTTACATTTTCACTGATACCAATTCCGTTTCTACGCAGTTTTTTCTTTCAATTTTTGTAACAATTTTTCAATATTTAGAAAGTAATTAAACAGAAACGGATAATATTGTAATTTGGAAGTTAAAGATACCCTGTTGCTAAACAAATTTGAAATTTAGAACTATATTCTTTTATATTTTGATATTTCTTTTTATCTTTATTTTTTTAATCAATTAAAAAGTATTTGAAGTTTGTTTATTAAAGACTAGCCGCCTTTGGCGACCAGCCGGTTCGCCAGTATTACCGCTCGCTACAATTTTCAATTAAATATTTTAAGTAACTGGTCTCTTAAAAGATTCTCAAACAAAACATTTTTAATATTCAAATTTTGATAGTCATACCAAACTTATACTGTTTAGATCGTTTCGTTCAATTTACTATATATATTTTGCTAATTTGTTGTCATATCCGGAAAAACCTCAACTTTAATTTAAAATGTAAATGATGAAATTGCAATTAATATTAAGATATTTTTTAATAAAACCAAGCGTTTTATTTTATTTATCATATTTATTGTTATTTATTAATTATTATTATTATTGAATGTGAGTATTGCAAACAAAATCGCTCGGTATTTAAGTCTTATGTTAACTACAAAATATTTTTCATAATTTATGTAATATCTCAAACAATAATTCAACAAAAATTTCTGACATTCAGCAAACAATTCAGTTTTTAGTTTTGATTTCAAAAGGATTGAAATGAAATCAATAATAATATTTTGTTCCTGCCTATAAATATATTTCAAAAATTATGAAGTCTAAATTTAATGCAGTAAGGTATCATATTCTGAGAAATATTCTGGAAACACCAAATTTTAAATAAATGAATGAATGTTTCTATTTTTCGAGATCAACTAAGACTTATTTATGAAGTTTTAAATGTTAAAAATTTAGAAAAACTCAACATTTGCATAATCTTAGGCCAATTAATCTTGAGAAACCTGCGGGCTGATTGGCGTATTTTCTTTGAAGCGATCGATGGAAAATCTAAAATTATCCTTTTTATATTGAATAGTGATATTTATATTTTCATAAATCAGTCAGTTTAAGTGATTGGAAATTAACTCTTAAAAGTCAGTGATTTAGTTGATTGGAAATTAACTCTATGACCACCATAAAATCTGTGCTTTCTCTTGTGGTGTATGCATTCTCCTTAATATCCGCACGAATAAAACATCACATTACAAAAGTACTACATAGAACAAACACATCAAAAGTAAACATAACATTTCAAAGACGATATTTAGAAAAGTACAGATATTTAGACTGTAAAATGAAATTATCTGAAATTAAACACACGCGCAGACGATAAAAGTAAAAATATTCAAACCTGAAAAGGAAAATATATGAGTTATTCCATCAATAAATGCCATAAGTTTGTTTATATCTTCATTATTTTATGAGTCATTAAACATCAAAATGGGTCCTGGACTAAATGAACACCCTGTATAGAGAGTGTAAAAGATCATAAAATAATTTTTCTTGAATTTATTTTTTAGAAAAAATAATTTTTTATTTTTGTTTCATTTCTTACATACACGAGCCGAAAATTATATTTTAGCAGATTTCATTTCCAAAAAGATTTAATTTATTTTTTATTGGAGCTTTAGTCAATGTGATGACAACACTTTGAAAAAAGCTAATTTTTCCCATGAATGCGAAACGTGCTTAATTTTAATTTTTATTTTTTACGAAAAAATTATTGAAAAACATCATTAAAATATTTATTTAAAAATTCATTAAAAATAGAAATTTAATTTTAAGATTAAAACATTAATATCATTTAAAAGAGAAAATTTTGATCTTTAACTTCATGTAAAAATCTTTTTCGTGCGTTAATATTTTCGGAAGTTATAGCAGGAACGCGTAAAAATTTCGCTTAATTTTTAAATAAATAAAATTCTAGCTAAAAATTCGAAAAAATAACCCCTAGGTGCACGTTCCCGGCCTCCAAGGTATACACGTGCCAAATTTGGTTTGTTTGTTTGTAATTATGGCACTTGCCATGGACAAGCCCCGCTGTTCAGACACAGCCAATTTAAGCCTGAGGGGGGAGCGTCTCTTGTTTTTATAGTAGCGCCAACTAGGGCCAAGAGTACGACTTAGCTACTCACGCATCACTCATTCGCTTGCACAACCCCTTTTTACAGGAGGGCACATTCACACATCTCACAGATAGAAGAACGAAAGAACAACCATGCCCAGACCGGGACACGAACCCGAGACGCCCAGATCACGAGGAAGACGCGCTACCCCTATGCCACGACGCCGGCTCCAAGTTTGGTAGCTGTAGATTGAATGGTCTGGCCTGTAGAGCGCCATCACACACACATACATTGAGCTTTATTATAAGTATAGATATAGATTAAATTGCAGACGATAAAAGGATTTTTTTTGTGCTATAATATTTTATTTAAAATAAAATTTTGCTTTAAAAATGTTATTTAAAAAATCATTTGTTTGCTAATGGCTTGGAGTGCTTTTACTTTTTTTGCTCGTAACTCATATTTCTAATTTTGATTTAATAAAACTAAATTAAATGTCATTTACTCTGAAGTTTAAACAACATTTTAATTTAGTTTTTGTAATAATTTAATTTTTTTCATTAGCAAAAAAGGTGAAACTATAATCTCGAGCAATGCTGAATATTTCAACTAGTGTTAAATATGTTTACTTTCTCGCATATTATACTTAAATTTGGTAGCCGTCAAATAGCTGATTGATTTCATCTTTTATTATTTAATAAATATTTCTATATTGCAAAAAATATCTTACAATATTGCTAAGATACTTTCACGATATCGTAGAGATAACTTGTACTAAAAAAAATTATTCTAAGTCTTTCAAATTTGGTTCACAAACTTTTAGAAGTATCTGGAATATTTCTATATAGATCAGCTACAATTAACTGAAAAATTAATTATTTTTATAAATGAAAACGTGAAAATATTTTCACTCCGAGAAACGCCGCATATAATAGTTATTTTTACATCGGATGGAAGAAGGAAAAAAAAATTGTGAGCCCATTTAAGTGTAAAACTAGAATCCATAAAAGTAAAAAAAAAAAAAAAAAAAAAAGTAAATAAATGTCTAATTTATGTTAAATAAAAGAACTAATTTTAAATAGTTATTCAGAAAGTTTTAGAGCAATGTTATAAATCAAGGCAAAAATCCAAAATAATTTTTTCTTGCTGTATTAAATAATCTAAAAATGTGAATTCCGTGTCTTCAATATCGTTCTATTCCATTTCACTAGGAATACGATTAACTGTTTAAGAAATCCAATGTTAATTAAATGTTAGTAATAAACGAGAACTTTTATATTAACTCTTATTTTGAAAATGCTTATACGCTGTATTAATTCAAATCACTCATACAGAATAATTTGATGCCAACATTACGTGAAATGTATCAGCGTCTCAAATGCTCTGTGAACTTAATGATTTTTGTTCTGTAGACTTCTCATATGACCTTCATCATTTTTGTTCTGTAGACTTCACATATGACCTTGATCATTTTTGTTCTGTAGATTTCTCATATGATCTTGATCATTTATGTTCTGTAGACTTCTCATATGACCTTGATCATTTTTGTTCTGTAGACTTCTCATATGACCTTGACCATTTATGTTCTGTAGACTTAGTTGATTTAAAATGATATTGAATTCAATAAAGCAGAATATGTTTAGCAGATAGAGAGGAAAAAAACGATCTGTTTCAATAATAAATGTTACTACAACCGCTATGTCTAGGAAATATAATTTCTTTATATTACTCTTTATATTATATCATTATTATCTTCATATTATAGTAAGTGCTCAGTTTACAAATATTTTTATTGGATTTTTCATGTAATGAATTATGGATATTTAGTTTTAACAAAATATATTCCACCGATAGGTAGGTGACTATGTTAAAAAGTCGATTTTTTTTTTGTGTGTGTGAAATTATGATTTTTTTCAATTCCTACAATTAGTTGACACTCTCCCTATATATATATTTATATAACTTTTTCAAATTTTCAATCGTTAATAAAATACTTTTTATTCATCCACTCAAGTTGAAATACATTTTTTTAAACTTGTAATGGATGACACTTGATGTTAATATTGTTTTTTAAAATATTAATTCATTAATTATTAAATTTAATTAATTTTAATTCTTTAAATAGTGTTTTAGCAGTTTGAAATGAAAATTGAAATCAACAGGCAGTAGTTTAATCGGTAAAATGCAAGGATTTCAGTATTTTTCACGTGAAAATGAAGAATGCGAGTTCAATTCTTGCGAAAGTAGGAATTGACTTAAATTTATATTACTTGATTTATTTAATATTTTTAATTTTTGAGTAGGCTTCTTTATAAAACCGTTAGAATTTTATTCCTAAGTCTATTATTTGGGGAATATACACTGATATTTGCATTCAATTAACTATTTTACATCTTTCGATGCTATTTTCCCAAATATAGAATATGATAGTCTTTTCTTAAGAAATACTTCATAAATTAAAATCTAATGCATATTTTTTTATTCAAATTTGGTATAATAATTTCTCAATATGTTCTGCAGTTCCTGAACTAGAGAATAAGTAATGTATCTATTCATTTAGAAATATTTTAGAGTTGTTTTTGTGCTTCACAATGTAAAAAAATAAAATTGAAAATGTCGTGTTATTTATCAGTTGAACGTCATATTTAAAAAATGGATAGAAATAAAATTTGTTTTTTAGTTCAGAAACTAAATAATATATTTCTTAAGTTATCTGCAAAATTTTAAGCAAATAGGCAAATCATTTGATAAACCTCTAAGTTAGAAGATTTTTGTATTATATCTTTTTTTGCCCCCCCCCCAAAGCCCTTTTTTCCAATTTTTCAAAAACTTTTGACACTTAACTGGTATATTTTGGTTTCATAGATGTTTTTTAAAATCTTTTTTTATTCGAAATAATAATTTTCAAATGTTTTTCAAAAAATTCATCTCGAACGCAATCGCTTATCTTCAAAATTCCTTCTGTCTAAGAATGAGAAAAATCAAGCATTGAGAATTTCATCATCTCAAGTCTGCGCGTAGCTTGCCACTTATCTCATAAAGCCACTAGACAGTCGAGACACGTGAAGGTCAGATAGCTAATCTGACAGATTATTTCTATTCTAGACAGAGATATACTACTGGACCTCAGACAGGAGACATTTACCTGAAAAATCTAATCTGAGCAGTTGGACTCCCTCTTCAGGACAAAGAGCTTCATTTGAAATTCACCAATGTTTGTATCTTTTTATGGACCTTGTGTAAGACACTGCTTTTAAACTTGTATTTAAATTTTACGACATACAAGTGGCTTTTAAAATTCAACCAATGTTTGCGTCTTTATGACTATATAAATATTTGTTCTCGACAATTGAGATTTAGATACGCTCTTATCTTTTTATACTAAGCATAACAAAGAAAAAAATATTATAATTTTCCAAAATTCCACCTTAAAAATTTCAGAAATCTCCATATTTTATACTTCTCTTGCCTAAGAAAAATAAATCATACCCGACTATGAACCGAAAAACTAAAAAATGAAATAAAAAGACAGATGAAATTTGAAATATAGTTTACTTCGTTCATCTTATTTATAAGATTTATATTAAATCTGATAATGGCTTGACTGATTATCGTTCGTTCTTTTTGTGTTAATATGAAGTCAATATCTTTAAAAAGGAACAAACGAAAAAGTGAAATTCGGTTTGTAATCTTGCAGAAATGCAAGTATTGTTTTGCTGTTCCTAGGAACTGCACTTTGTGAATCCCTCCCCCTTTTTAATAAATTTCTGATTTAGTTATATACAATTTTAACTTTTAAGAAAATTGCTTTACTTTTTTTAAAAATTTTAGTCTAATTAATATGTTTAACATCAATAGAATAACTGTCAAAAATAGCCACTTTCATTTCCTATCATATTTTTTTACCCCGAATATCAAAGTTAAGTTTATATATTTCGTATCTTCTAATAATGCATATTACGAGCAATCTTTTTTTTTTTTATCTCTTGTTATTCTAATTTTATATTTCAACCGATTTTTAATTTTATGATCTATTTTAAGTCAATTTTTTTATCTGAATAATTTTGGGAAAGAATATAGATTTTTATTTATATATTTATGATGATTCTTGACTTCCCTGGCACCTATTTTTATTCACAGACACTCGGTATTTATAAATACTGTAATATCGAAGTGAGCGTAACCAAACTGACAAGAATTTGATAATTTTTATTTGATAAAGTTTTAGTGTATCCTAATATTTTATAATTCATACAAATTTCATAATTTTCACTTAATTTTATTATTATCATTATTTTATTTTTTATTGATATAATTATGCCTGTCTGTCTCTGAACACGAGAATTCAAAAATATTTTGAGTTAGATGTAAAGACCAGATACCAAATTTCTGTCATCAGTTCTGTAAATTTCTATCAAATTTTGACCGAAATCCATTCCGAGGAAATCTGTGATTATCTGCGTAAAGGTGTACTCGAGAACTATAAAATGTAAAGAGATTGAGAGATAAAATCTGGTATACGAGTTTAGCATCTAAATTGTTCATTCTTGTTCAATTTATCAAAGTTCGGCCTCAAAGCGGGACTTTCGCATGCATGTAAATGCAAAAACTCAAACGCATTAATATAAATGAATGAAATTCGGTTTGTAATCTTGTGACTACAACTGTAATTCCATGTTTAACTTTAAATGGACGAAATGCGTACAAAATACATAGCCACGTGATAGATACGGTAAAAATGCTGGACTTAGGCCAAAGATTTATATTTCAAATAATTGTTTGCCAATGTAAAGGCTTGTGGTTCTTGGCTCTTACTCCAAGGTTCACAACTTTAAGCAGGTGGAATGAGGTAAGATGTTTATTAGAAATTATACTATAAAATGTCGGTGTGACTACGCCAGTTAAAATGTCTTTGCCAAATGCCAATTGGGCAAAGACAATTATCTAAAATTGCGTGTTTTAGATTTTGTTATCTATTGTAACTGCGTTTAATTTGCCTGGTTTATTGCAACTATAGATACTAAAGTCATTTTTGTGTAATGGATCATTCTGCTGAATCCAAAACATACTACGGAAAATCTAAACATTTTCGAAACTCACGCTTCATTCAGTAAGCAAGATTATTTGGAGAGGAAGAGATGGATTTAATTTTTTTCACTCCATTAATATAAAGTTTAAAAAAATAAAACTGGAGATAGAAGTCGATGTTGCTGAAACATGCCAGATATTTCCGAATAAAGACTAAACAAATTAAGATTTACTCTAGCAGATTTCGATTTTTTTCCCCCGCTTCCCTAACACCCGGCCCTTCCCCATTCTTTTCTTTGTGTTTGCTTTCCCCCACAGAAGTAACGCAAAAGAGAGGGAGGGAGAGAGAGAAAGAAGAAAAAAAAAAAAAGAGAAAAAAAAGAGGATTTCCTGAAATACACGATATCCTTCTTTTCATCCTCTAATCCTCTGTCCTGGTGCAATCGAAACGGGACTGCAGTAGTATCGAGTTTTGCAGAATCTTTGGATGACCTATTCCTGACCGAATAAACCTCCAGCTGAATGCTGCAGTTCACTCCCCCACAATCGATCGGCGCATGCGCACATAGGGGGTGACCTCTCTGACAGGGAGGGGAAAGAAGGTGGGGGGGCTTAGCAACATTGTAATCGATGGGCCAACAGAGGAGATACAATATTTTGGATTGGTGCTCTTTACAAGTGGGACAGGGTACAGGAGAGATATTATTGACTGTTCCAGGCCGTCACTTCCATCATACTGGGTTGGATGAGACGGTTATTGTAGCACATGTAACTATTTATTAGGAACGAGATGAGCTGTAGCCTGCTGCTTCCTTTTTTGTGTACTTTGATAAGGTTAATAACATCGACCGTTGTTCTTCTGGAGAAGATAGCTGCTTCATTTTTTTTTCTTCAAGAAGTTCATACTTCTCAAACTAAGACGTGCGCAAATGAAACTATTTTGTTTGCTTATACTTTATTCAGTATTTTTTAGTAAGAATTGTTAAAAAGAATTTCAGTGAAAAAGAAGAGAAAAGATTAAAAAATAAAAAAAAATATTTTAAACAGGATCGAAGTGGTTGGAAAAGATAAAGGAGACACCATTTTGAGGAGTGGCACGAAAGTAAAATATTTGATCTTATTTCACATTCTTAAGCAAATCCGATGAAGCAGGTGGAAAAACTACGGGATATTCCAAAAATTGCATTGGTTGATTCTTAAATAAAAAATCCCAAAAAAGTTTCATGATTCAAATAAATTATACAAAAACTGAATTTTTTTAGTTATTGGAAGTGTTCAAATAGCTAACTTTATTGTACAGGCGTTGCTGAATTGACCGTGAAAAGAAAGCATCATTTCAAATTAGATTTACATAATAATGATAGAGCGTTTTTTAGCTAGCTCTGTCACAGACAGACGGACATTTTCCAAAAATGTGTTTTTCGTACACAGGGATTTCTAAAACGTGGAGAATCGACAAATTTGTGACGATTACTACACATCCTTTATACTATATATATGAGAAAATAAAAAGTAACATTCCACGAGTAATAAGCGTAGTTACAGATTTAAGACATTAAAGACATGCGTTAATTCATCAGGCAATATTTGCCAGGGGAGAATATAGATATTTTGAGATCATAAGCAGTGTGTACATTATGAGGTCGCTCTTTTAATAATTAACTTCAGCAAAAATTAATGGTGTATTTAATTTCACATTTCGAAACATTTTTCACTAACAACATAGTTATTTTAAGTAAATTTTTTCATTGAAAATGCATGTATTTTCGTTAATTTACTTCAACTCATGTATGTTCTGTATTCCACTTTTATAGAGGTGCTCAGTATTTATGAATACTAAGGGATTTTAGAAATTTTACTTGTTAAAGCGTTAATAAAGTCGTCATATTATTTTATAATTTATAGAATTTTTTTAAAATTTACTTATTGAGAAATTAGGCCAATACCATCTTTTTAATCAACGCTGTAATCTTCCACAATTCAACGGCCATATGCAGCTGTCTAATTTGACTAGTCGAAAATCTGCCTTGTCCTGTATAAAACGGTTTCTTATTACATGGAACATTATATCCCGCATTATTAAGAGAATTTACTGCATTCAAAATTAATGGAGGTTCGAATTTCTAGAACGGAATATCGTAAATTATAATGATTTAGATCTGATATGTCTATCAATTTTCTAATTTAAATTTTATTTTTTATCATATAGCAGAAATTAATTGCACACAAAAAATGTAATTAATATCATCTCGATAATGCATATGTAATTACAAAACAATGAGGCTCATTTTAAAATATATTTAAATATACATCGTGAGCACAAAATTACTCTAATTACAAAACGTTAGTCGGAAATAGCCGTTGAAAACAGTAATATGAAATTTGCATCATTACATAGCTCTATTTTTTTTAAATCATTGAGCAAACGGTGTATCTAATCAGTACATGTAAGAGTAAATGAAATTTTAATGTTATAACGAAATAGAATTGAATTAAATAGAATAGAATTGAATTAAATAGAATAGAATTGAATAGAATTGAATTAAATAGAATAGAATTGAATTGAATAGAATAGAATTAAATAGAATAGAATTAAATAGAATATAATAGAATAGAATTAAATAGAATATAATAGAATTGAATTTTTTATAATTCCATGAAATGAAATCAACCAGAATTGGTAAAAAAATGCTGTATTGAGTGTTACGTAATAACTGTTGAAAAACTTCTGTTGAATAACAGTGGAATAGCATTTTGATAGTTTTCGAGCTACACGGGAAAATAAGCAAATCGGTCTGATTGCGAGTTTAAGAAAATTATATTTAATAAATTTTACAAAAAAAAAAAAAAAAAAAAAAAAACATGTCTCACTCTAAATACTGGTTTTTTTCATAATAATTTTTTTATAATCAGGTGAAAAATTTCTGTTCAATTTGTACATCTAAAAAAATGTACTAAAAGTGGATAAAAAAAAATTCTATGAAAATAAAATTTATATCATCGAAAAGCTTTTTGTTTTTTAAATTTTAGAGTGGTGCAAAAATATGTGCAATAATATGCTTCGAAGTTATCAAGGAAAAACGCACGAATGTCGATTGAATTTTAATTAAAAGTCTTTATAAGATCCTAAAAAGATCTTAGTGGGCATCTATTACTCAAGAAGTAATGACATGATAAATTCGATAGCTCTAGCATCAGCCCGTCATTTGAAACTTAATGATTCTTTTAAAACATGCATGCCGCTCAATGTAATTTACCGATAAATATTATCACGCTGAAAACATTTTTAAATTATATTTGTTCTCTTTAAAAAAAATCGAAGTAGGGTTGAAGAAGTAATTGAAGCGATATATTCGCGTGGTTAAACATCTTTGAAAATTTTTCTTCTCACATTATGCATTAACATTCCACATCAACGACCCTATTTTCAAGTGACAGAAAATGT
Source organism: Argiope aurantia (assembly GCA_026543865.1). Classification (NCBI taxonomy): domain Eukaryota; kingdom Metazoa; phylum Arthropoda; class Arachnida; order Araneae; family Araneidae; genus Argiope; species Argiope aurantia. The sequence goes on along the minus strand of JAPMOR010023450.1, from coordinate 230,485 downwards.
ATCTTTCAAGATCTCTCTGAGAGTATCTCCGCTCTTTTAAGCCGACTCCAAAACACAATGAAACAACGCTCCTCGAAAAACATTTCAGTCTCTCCAGAGCATGCCTCTACTTACTGCTTACTTGCTTATTTATTTATTTATTTTCCTTTGTACACTTTTCACGAGTATCTCACATCACTTATAAGAGGAAGAACTTTAATGTAAAATAAGAAAAGGGAAGGTCGAAGAAGAGAAAGAAGAAAGAGAAATGCCGAATTCGATCGCGGCATAAAACGTGTCCTTTTGGAAAAATTCTCGCTTCTCTTCAAAAGGGGAGACTTCTCCAGTTTGCATTGTTGTAGACCGAATGTATAAAAGGATTTACTGAAACGTAAAGCCCCCACCCCTCATCCCTTTGCACATTCAAGCGTATGAAGTGAGATTTTAGTATGGAGAAGGGGACAACAAAAATAGGGGGAAGGAGGAAAAAAGAAAGGGGAAGGAAGCAAGGACATTCTTCAAAATCGTTTTCAGAAAACTGGCAGATGCTTTTTGAGTGGAAAATCTCGACAGGGATTGTTGAGAACACCCGACGGAACTGTCAAATCATAAAGCAGCTGAAATTTCGGAAAAGAATCTGTCGAGGTTTTGAATATTTAAAAGAAACTCGTGCTTTGTTTTTATTGACGCACTGCCTAAAGGAAAAATACGATTTTTCTCTTTTACACATTTATTTTGCGTTATTTAAAATAATATAATATCAACAAAAATTAATATCAATTTATGTATTTGAAGGAACTGGTATTTCATGCAATATTCAAAGCATGGTATACGTCAAATGTGTTAACCCTTTGCAGTCGGATGATACCGCTCTTATGCCATTCAAGACAGTAGTCAAAAATCTCAAAGAGGTTGCTAATGTGATATGTATACCGGCTGATCGAATCCCGCGATTTCCCAACATTTTCGTTTTTAATGGTTCATCGTTTATCATTTTCAGTCTTGAATTTTTGTTCAAGAAGATGAATTAATTTTATAGACAGTGATAACTTGAATTGATAGTACATTTAGAGTTACAAGTCACCACATCACAGATGAATAAAATAATGCTTGTTTCTACACGTCTTTCGGATGCAAAAATTGTTCCAAGAAATTAAACAAACAAACAAACAAATTATTGCAATTTATGAACTAAATTGCTTAATTGCAACAATTACACTTTTAGATGCATTAGAGTTACATTCAGCACTAATTAACCAGAAGTAATGATATGCCGATTATTGGTCAGAATAAGATATTTTATATTTTTTCCGGTGAATATATTTAATTTTATTTGTTTCCCTTATATAATCAGCGCATGAAAAATTTAATATCATCTATTATTTTTAAAACTAAATCAAGTTATCAGTAATAAAATTAATTTTGAAGAAGGTTATAGTGAACATAGTATTTTAGATTTTACAAAATTCCATAATAACCTAAATTATCTGGCTAGAAAAAGGGAGATTAAATCTTTATGATTGACAGATTAACCCCTTAAGAGACATGCTAGTAGATCATAAATTCATCGAATTATCGCTTCTCAAACTTATAAGCTGGAATTAAATCCTTCAAAGGCAATATAATTCGATACATAATTCTACAGACATCTCAAATACTCTATGGATATTAATATAATCAATAAAGCAGCAAATTCTTGAAAGGGAGGATAAGTATCACCTAATTAGATAGTAGAGAAAATAAAACAGTTAAGGGGTTAAAAAAATTCTGTCATTTTATTTATATTGTTAATAAAGATAATTCACATTTTTGAAATGTTTTTCATGCGATAAGATAACATTTTCAGTAATATTTACAGTTTTTATGGCGCTTTTTCCAGTGGCACTAAAAATACAGTCGCTGTTAGCAATAAATAAATAAAAAGATAAAATCAGTTCCTTATGCCTAGGATAAGTAAAGAATCTCTCCCACTAACCGTTTCTAGCAACATATTCTCTTATACAAAATTCCATTTAAAAAAGGTTGTATTGAAAGACCTTGATAAAAAAAAAACTATTTTATATTGTTTATAGAAATTGCTTCTTCATAAATCTAATCTAAATCTTCATTAAAAGACATTTATTCTACCTGCTGTATCTTTGAAGAATAACTCTGCTAGTAGTTTTGTTTTATCGTATACATGATTCATTAAATTTTCGTTATACACTCTATAGGCACACATAATGTTGCTAAAGCATGTTCCGACGGCCCTTGCGCGTCTTGAGTCCGGTGCATTTTGCCCTCTTTTCCCTCACTTGTGATTTTCCGTGGTTCTTTGATTTTTGTTCATGTTACCGGCAATTTGCGGGAAGCTCCCGATCGACGTCCACAGGCGAGAGTGGTCCCACAATGGGTTCAGATGGCAGATTTATGAACACATTCGTAAAAGGCAACGGGCCGTCGGAACGGGGCTTAAGAGACATCACTCGGTAGTATAAATTTATATTTACTTGATAAACCAAGGAATGTAGGAAAAGGTTAGATGATTCAACTTTGTACTCATTGGCCGTCGCTGCAAGGTTGGACATCGCTTTGTAATATTTTAGCACATAAACTATTGAACATGGGGTAAATCAAGATAATCTTCACTTTTTCAGATATTACAGATTCTATGAGTCCACTATTGGAGACATTCCTAATGAGACGTAACTGAACTCATTGCTCTCTTTCGATAACTAAGTAAAGGGAGAAACAAATAAATTGAGTTCAGATTTAGCACATTTCGAAGAATCTTTCAGAAGAAACGCTATTTTCTCACTGATCCAAAATGTCTGCTCGAGCTTTCAAAGAAATGATTCGGTGCAGTTCTCCTTTCCCCCCTTTTCTTTCTTTTATACTTTTTACGTTACCCTAACATATCGTTAGCTCATCGAATAGCCTTCTTTGCATGCTTTTTCCCTTTATCTATGACTATCTTCTACAAACTCTTGGATTGCTCGATCTTGCAATATATCACTTGTAGGACTGATTATCAAATAGGCAAAATATAGGCAACTACCTAGAGGATTCACAAATATAAAGGGGGAAGGTATTTTTGAGATATTTCCAGGATAACTTACTTTTGTGTTTTAATTTGATTTAAAAGAGCCATCTACTCGAACATAATCTAACTAGATTCAAGTATTTTCTACGTTTCAAAACGTTTTACTCATGATTTTTTTCATTTCAAATTAATTTGCAAAGCATTGTATGTGTGTGTGTGTTTCCAATTGACAGAATAACTTACATTTCAATAAGTCAGCCAAATTTTGTATCTGAAAATTTAGAATATATTAAAAAAATTATTTTGATTTAAATAATAATTTTGGTTTAAATAATAGTTTAATTAAATAAATAATTTTTATATATGTACGACTCTCTTGACGGTGGTTCATGGGGAAATATTTTGTGATTTCTGATTGCTCTAATATTTACTACTTGAAAGTCTGCTTATGAAATAAAAATATCTGAGTTTGGAAGTTTAGAGGAATGGAAAGGGTCCGAGGAACATGTATTGCTTAAGGGCCCCACACAACTTAATCTGGCCAGATCACTTGTCCTTTATATACCAGTTTTTAAATTTCTTTTCTAACGTATTTAGCCCCGCTAGATGGAAACAATAAAGCTGCTCAAACCATCGTTTTAAACCATCTTCCAATTCCATTAGCATTTTTAAAAAATTGTTTTTGATAAAAAGAAAAGCCACTTCCCACTTGATGAAGGCTATTATCTTCAAACTGCTTTACACTACACTTAAGGATCAGTCATCTTTACAATATCTCATGCGACACAAAAATGAGATATACATTCTTTCAGTTCTTCCTTTTATATTGTTTATCTTAAATGGAAATGTAAAACTTTCAATGACTCTTCCGCATTCCAACGGTATGAAGTCTATGGAATGTAATCAGAGAAGCACCTCAACTGTCTAAAATTCCCGGTGGATAACAAGTAACTAATGAGCAAACGCAAATTCGCTATCTTTTCCTTCCACTTTAACAGTTTTCTAAAAAGGAGTATGTGCAACTCCTACAATGAGAGGCTTGCCAAAATCGCAATATACTTGGAAAACAGAAAATGACGCCATAAGATCTGTCACAAAACAGTCGCCTTTCGTTCCTCTGCATTTGCTAGTTTCATTCCACAGCAACTCCGCAATTCCGCAGTGTAATATGACTTCTTCTCTCCTTTGTTTTTATTTTTATTCGTTTAGACGCAAGATGATCCGAGACATTTATTTCGTTCTTATGCTCTGGTTCCCTTGATTAAATCGGAGATGCTCTCTGTCAAATCCAAATAAATTGTTGTCTCTTACATTATACCTTATATGTGGTCTTATATTGAGTCCACTAAACCAACTTCTCAGTCGTCCTTGCCTAAACAGGTGGGAATAGAAAGCCAGGTAATGAAAAGAAAACTTATTTTCAGGATTGTCATTAAAAAACGTTCATGATAACTATTTCGTGTTGAAAGTTTTAAAGCGTTTTCACATTCTGCACCCATTTCTGTATTACTCTGTATCTTGATTAAGTATTATCTTCTTCCATTTCTTTGATATGGTTTCAAAATTTTTTAATCTGGATACGAACTAGAAATGCTCTTTGCTGCACTTAAAACAAAAATGTACCCCATATTGCTATATCTATCAGTGTTTCATCTAGTAAATTGTATGATTTTTTTTGGAGGGGGGGGGGGATTTCGGAAATGGGACAAAATGCTCTCGTCCAATTTTGCTTACAGCTTTTTACAAAACATAAGTTTACTTTACTGATACTAAAAGTATCGTCTGTTTTCAGTGAGGAATTATCTTCTTGTTGGTCAATTTTCCATGCAAAGTGGCTGTCCAATATTGATATAAATGTTATATTGTTAATTAATTTTAAGAAAATAATTAACAATAACGAAGATAACTAACTAACAATAAGGAAGAGAATTATATTGTTATGGTCGCTGTGTGGATGCCGAATCAGTCACCTTCCATCTCTCCAGTCTTGGCGACATCTTAGCACGAATTTTGAGACAAAAATGAAAGATCCCGAATATTTAAACTTGAAAATATCTCCATTAAAAGTTGAGTTGTTTTAGAACATTCGATGCCTACCACGGGAGCTGTAAAAAGCGGAGGTGCACATACAAAAATGAGTCGATAGTCACATGAATTTTCTCTTTCTCTCTCAGCTATAGTTCTTTCTGAGCGCATTGTGCTGTTGCAATTATTTTCTAATGAACTGTTGCTTGAGCGGTATTGGTTTCTACAAATGCTGTTTAGTGCTCGCTTCATTTGTATTTTGATAAGTGATCTCATTTAGAATAAATTCCTTATCGGGTATGTTGAACTTTTTCACCACCGGATGGAGATTTTCCATGATAATTGAACACAGATGCATTGACATGAAGTTGTAACACATTAGTTTGACTTAAGATTTGAGTATATTAATTATTTCCTTCAATATTTTTAGTGTAATTAAAAAATTTAAACGAGCTATCCAATATTATTTCACTGAAAAAAATAACCAAGAAGAAAATATTAGCATAGCGACACTATTGACAAAAATGAACTTTTGTTGTTCTTATTCTCACAGGCATTGCCTGTATTACATGCTAGTAAAATTGTGTTTCGTTGGAAGGCCATAAAACTGGCTCCAGAGCTTTCTGAATAGGAATTTTATATTGGAATTATCTCCAATTGTTAGTGTCTTATTTAAATAAAGTGGTATTTTATCAAAGGATTTAATATTAATCGAGAGTGGGACCGGTGCTGTGATAAAAAGGCATATGATACTTATTTAAACAATAACTCAATCACAATACAAAACTAGGAACACAATGCATTAGGAAAATCAGACTTCGAACTTGAGACCTTCCTATCATAAAACCCAAGATAATGTAAAAAATGTAAGATGATGTAAAAATCCTTTTCGTACTGTATTGTTTTCTGAAATTATCATAGGGGAAAAAATAACATTTTTTAATTAAAGTTGAAATTGAATTTTCAAAACAATTCATGCCAAGATGATTATTCCCATCCTCCTAAACCCACGGGGGGGGGGGACCTCGAAATGAGGATGAGATGCTTCTGGCATGGTGGGTGGATCTCGCCACCCTGGAGGGTACACAAATAGGTTGGGGATCTGACTCTTCCCATCGATGACGGGACGTGCTTCCTTCAGGGAGGATTGTACCGTGGCCGGTGATGGCCCTTAGGACTCAACCACTGTTCCCTTCAGTGTTGCTGTTGCGGCGGTTCGGTCATTCAGTTTTATGGTTTAAATCCGTGTGCCTTCGTGGCGGGTCGGAGAGTCAGATGGCTGACTTCCCATCCTCCTAATTATATATGCGCCAAATTTGGTACAATCTGTCTTGTAGAGCGCTACACTATCGACAGAGAGATAATAACACAGTCACACAAGCTTTCATTTTTATTATTATTAGTCATAGATATATGTTTAGAAATCTAATACTCCGTTATACACTTTTTTTCGCATTACTTTTTAAATTCCTCGTTTCGTTCACATCAAAAATATAAAATATAGTAGAGGCATTTAATAGTATTTAATTTTATTAAAACAATTGCAAATTGCAATTTTTTGCAATTTCTATTGCAATTAATTTGAAAGCTGCTTTTTTTTTTTTTTTACTTGAATTCAAAATATGCACAGCATGCGAAAAAATAATCCATAAAATTAAATAAAAGCAAATATAATTCTAATACGATTTAAAAATACCCGCTGAATGCGTTGTAATATTTTACAAAAAAAAAAAAAAAAAAAAATTGTAATTCGATGAAGGAGGAGGGGGAAAAAAAAGGCAAGCACATAAGCCTTCCTGTGTTATTGGAAAAACAAGATTCTGATCTGGAATTTATTTTTACAAACGTAGCGTTTTGAGATGATAAAAAATTGTTTACGCTGTCGTAATCTTTTAAAAGCTTTTTAATCTGATGAAGTGCGGAGGGGGAAGGGAGCGCAGTTACATCACTTGAGTTTCACAAACAAGATTCCAGCGTTGGCACTGCTATCTCTTTCTGCAAATTTTAAGCGGGAGATTCTCTTAATCCTTCAGTAAATCATTAAAATGAAACTAAAAAAAAAAAAAAAAAATCCAAAAAGCGACACAGATTGAAAAGACGATATATGAAACCACTTAAAGGACTAGACGGAAGTTTTAATACGATCGGCAATAACCTTCTCTTCAAATACTTTGAGAATTTCAAGAAATGAATACAGTAAGCTATGATAATTATTTGAAACAATCTTAATAAGAAACCATTATCTAGAAAATATTTTCCTTTTTGTGTATTTGCATAAACTGCGTTTGATTTTATATTCGTTGTCTTGAAAAAGGAAACGAAAATGTTTTAGCAGTTCTTTTTGAAGCCCAATTTTATTGTCAAGACAACAACAAAAATTCATTCGTATAGAACTTTACATTTTCAAAGTATCAAATTTATATACACATGATAGACATTAACTGCTTTAATTCAAAATTGGTGCAAGATCTAGATGTTTAGTGAAAAAATTGATGAGCTTCAATTTATTCATCTAGAATATTATGTTTTCGAGTTATTTTATTAGACAAAGTTATTCGAGTTATTTATTAGACAAAACAGCAAATGTCAACCTATTGACAGACTTGGTTCAAAATTTGATATACATTTATAATTTAGGATTTAAAACCATACACCAAATTTCATTCATTTTGCTTTCTTTTATTATGAAATTCAATCAAATATTATCAATTTTTTTTGTTATCAAATTCAGATAAGCACAGAGGAATTGATTGAACGTCCGATGATGGATTTCGTCCAAAATTTGATAGATTTCAAAAATTTTTGTGCAAAAATCACATATTAAAATTCATTCGTCCGATTTTTTGTTGCGTTTGTAAATCATCGGCATAGTTTCACGGCATAAAATCGGCATAGTTCCAAAGATCTTTTACTGACTCAGGGGGATCTAAAATGTGGAAAGACATCAATTCCCGTCATTAAATTTTTTGACAATTCTCCTTTTTTACAAATTTTTTATTTATTAATAAAAATTTTCTTTTTTTTTATCACGATTTAGCAAATTCAGTTCAATTGAATTAACATTCAGTTTTAAAGCAACACTAGGGCAGTTTTGGGACGGACCTTGGACTTGGTAATTTCGAACTGTGGTCAGATGACCAGGACGAAGTCTGAGCTGGCATTCCTCCTTCTCCTAACTTCTGCACTACACCAGCGGGAGGACCTTTGGCCCCGACGGATTTAGCGTAACAAAACGGAATCGAATTACGAACCTAAAATCTACCGTTTTTGAAGCTGAGACCTTACCACCAAGCCACCACGATCATAGTCTAGCAAGATAATGCTTATAGATTTAGAGATTTGCAATATATCTGTAAATGTCAAGCGAAATCCTTAATGCAAAAATTATTCACGGTATTTTAATTTTATCGTTGATTCTAAAGATACTAAATTTGGCAAGTCGGTAGTAGATGTTCATTAAGAAATGTTTGCTGAAGATTTTAACTAGGCTTTTAATTAAAAATCAAAGGAAATTTTCAGTAACCTCAATAATTTCAAAATATATTATTACACAAAAACTATTTTTGTAACATTTTAAACTAAAGAAAACTTGCTTAAATTGCATTAAAAGATCCTCCAGAATTTTCACCATTTTCCTCAATAATTTCAGAACATTTTATTGCACAAAAACTATATTTGTATCATTTTAATAAAGAAAGCATGTTTTTTAGTGATACCAATTTTATTCCCCAGAAATTATCTTTCGATTTTAATAAATTAGTAATGTTTACTGTCTTAATAATCAGATTCATACTCATACGCGTTATGGCGATATTATATATATTAGTGGCGTTTTCGTTATAATTAAAAGTTAATTTGAAAAATAAAATAAAGAAAGACAATTTAAGCCTTAAACATAATCAAAACGTATTGATGTCTACGGCTAAAGGCTTGTGTTTTATTTTCTTTCTTTTTGTATGTTTTTGTTCAAGTGCAAATAAAATAGTTTTTAAAAAATTAATTTTTAAAACTAGGTTTGATTTTGTTCTTCAGTCTATAACATTTGTAATTATATTACTTATTAAATCTAATATTAATTACAATATATAATCATATTTTCTTAATTTTTTTGGAAACGGTATAAATATTTTCTACGATGTTGGAAATCCCGTATAAAAAAAATCTTTGAATCTAACGATTATTTCTTAATACAATAATACAATTAAACCATCCAAAAAGATTAGGAATTTTTTTGCAGATTTATTTGAAACAAGACAAGTCGAACTAAAACACACACACACACAAAAAAAAAAAGAAAGCTGAATCCCCACAAGCCGAAAGGTCACAATGTCAACATGCTTTTATTCAATTTTTTCTTATTACAATTGTTTAACTTCAGGAAATGTATACTCTTTTGTTACCTTTAAGAGAAAAATTGAATAACAAAAAATATGAATGATGGCGACTCGAACTATTGTTCGATATAAAATTGAAAGCTCGTCCACTTTTGCTAAAGGATGATATTGCTACACTAATACATCGAAAACAGGAAAAGAGGAATAACTAGAAGATTAGGATATATAGAAGATGATTGGAACCATTGTGAAGGATTGAGATTGAAGAGGAAATTCTTCATTACTTCCTTGTTTGACCTCATTTGATAAAACAGTTAAGATAAGGTATCTATTTGAAAAATATTTCAGGACTGTTCATTATATCTGCATCTGGGTAAGTAATTTTGAATGGAACAAATTTGCACGCGTTTAATTTAATTTAATTTTTTATATATTTGTAAAGACAGAATTTTGCAATTGATGTTTTATTCATTTTCTCATGTGCTAGTTATTTTAATTGTGTTCAGTTGCTTGTTCCTGATGATAATGCACCTGAATATTTTCAGAATTTAATTATTAGCTAATTGATTCATTTTAACTAATTTTTTTTGTTTCATTTTTAATACACCATATTTGATAATGAATTTGAAAAAGAAAAAAGATTTTTTAAAAAATTGAACAGAATTTATATTTAAAGAAATTTTTGATCAGGAACCCACAGAAGACCTCTAGCATTGGCCTACGTGACTAAGGCCTCGTTCCGAAGACCCGTTATCTTAACGGATATGGTTGTAAATCTCCCATCTGATCCATTGTAGGACCACTACCGTCTGTGGATGTCGATCGGGAGCTTCCCGCAAACTGTTTGTAAAATAAACAGATATATTAAAAAAAAAAAAAAACCTGAAATACCACAAGTGAGAGGGAAGAGAACAAAATGTGTCGTTCTCAAGGTGCGCACGGGCGGTCAGAATGGAGCTTAAGAGGCATTCAAGGTGTAAAAAATCTGACGTATGTGGACCGAATTCATTCGTCCCTCCAACAATGCGACTTAAGTGCAATGAAGTAAAAATAATTTTCTTCTCGCCAAAATTGATGCCTGAAAGTATTGATATCCCTTTTGATTGCACCATTGGTATCAGGCCTAGAATTTCCAGGGAAAATTTTGGAACCAACGACTCTCGCTGTAATTCTGTAATTTATAGAAATAAAAATTTCTTAGTTGCTTCTAAGTATCTATAAAAATACAGTATTTGGTAGGAAATATTAAAAAAACTTCACTAAAAATATTTAATTTATCTAAATAAGCATGACATATCGCTTCACCTTCAAAACTCTTAGAAAAATGAGATGTCTATAACATTCTTGTGTGATTAAGTTACGCACAGTTTCTGTATAAGAGGCGAGACTATAAGGTAGCAGGAATGGAATAACAAAATAGATGATACAATGCCAGCAGTAGGACAACAAGGTTAAATAATACTCGAGGCACAGTATCATTTTTTTAAAAATCTTTGAAGAGGATTTAAAAAGGGTCTTAAATTAACCCTTTGCACTCGGAAAAGCAATTCGATGCACAATTGTCCTTTTAATACAAAAATTTGTTTATTGCTCCAAAAAATAAATATATAATTGTTTTAAGTTGAATTCTTCCCTTTAATTAATTTGCATCCATCTTCTTACTACTCTGCAGGCATTTTTAACAATCAAAATTATATAAACAAATAAAGCTTCAAAATGATGCGCCGCCTTGAATGGTGAGTGAGAGTCAACATTCGAGTTCAAAGGGTTAACTAATGCTTTGCATCCATTACTACTTCTAAAACTGTTTGGTTCGGACATCTATACCCTACCTACATGACTGCTCCTATGCCATTCACGAAATTCCAGCGTTATACGGTTTCAGGAAGACAAAAGCAAAGTATAGACTATTGTGTTAGGCCTTCTAATTATAAAGGTACTGCTACTATCACTGACCTTCAGCACTAAAAAAATGTATTAATAAAACTCATGCTGTGTCGAAAACCCAAAATCATAGTAAAATTTTCTAAGAGTGTAATTCTTTTTTTAATTATATCAATGTTCTGAATTACTGATTGGAGATCCCTTCTCTAAAATGAGAACTTTTATTTTCTCTATGTTCTTCCTCATCCCTACAACACGTCATCCAAGGTTGGCATCAAAATGGCCTACAGGGCGGTTCAAATTTATAATCGCCAGAGAATTCTAGTCTACGAAAAGCCGCTATCGATATAACCGCGCAAAATTAAAATAAATCGTAAAAAGAAGAACACTCCTATGACCCGCCACAATAATAACTGCTTCCTAGACCTCCAGAGAGCATCTGCCTGTAGGGGCCGATCACTATCCCCTCCTCCCCAGCGGCCCCAATGGAACCATTCATCAAAATAGGGGGAGAGCAGTAATTGACATTGTTAACAGTGCATTGTTGTCGGAAGGGGAGAGCGGTATCCCTGCTGGGACATCTGGAAATGTGCATGTCGGGCCTGAGAAAAGGAATGATGCATCGTAGAACCATTCGAGCAACACCCCGCATGTAATGTATGTACATATATTCAAACAACGGTCTCTTGCTCTGTGCTGCATATTAAGGTATTGCGTGAGAAATATAGGTTCAGATAGGGAAAAAAATGGGTTGAAATGTTGGTCTAAATGGAATCGCTTATCGCTAATCTTTCCCCCTCCCCCTTTTTAAAGAGCATGGTCGTTCTGTCTATTGATGCGAAATGAAGTAAAATACCACAAAAATATTCAAATATGTTACAAAAACAGCTGAACTTACAGGAGATTGCTGCTGAATATAACCCCCTCCCACTCCAAATGCATCAATTTAAAATGGAGAATTCTTTTGCAGTTAAAATTGAATTCAAACCAGTTTTAGTATTTCCTCGAAGAAAATATTCAGTCTTTGAAATACCGGAATCATCGGTTAACGAATTTATAGGTATAAGAAAGAAAATAAAAAGTTTATAAGCTCAAAAAGCTGCTTCAGTTTAATATCAAATTTACGAGATGAAAACTGATAAATTGCGATTTAAATGTTACATAACGGTAAGTTATTTTTGCTGCTATTGCTTTCTCTTATACGAAAGGAAAGTTATCATCGTCAAAAAATTTGACTTTGAAATTTTGAAGAATCTTCACATCGTTTCTGATCACCTTCAATTATAAAAAACTAGAATTATACTTGTTTGTGATCATGATAATTAAGAAAAATAAAACTATTTCTATGGGAAATGCATATTCTCACTATGACCAAAATGGCCGAATAACCTGAAATGTAAGAAGTCAATAAAAATTGGGATATCACATAGGATAATGAACATATACTCGACTCCCCAAATTAACCTTCAATTTGAATATATATACATGCTTGCGTTTTGTGAATACAATAAATGTAAATGATTATTTTTTTTTAAAAAAGCTAGTTAGTATTATAGATACGTTAATTTTAATAAATACAAGAAATATAGATCTGCTTTATTTTGTACGACCTTTTTCAGTATCTAAAGAGTCAGATTCTGAGGCGAATTTAGGCAGTTTACGGCCCTAGGCAAGGCAGATTACGAGAGGCCCTCTTTTTGATCAATTTAATTTCATATTTCAATACAGTTATAATTAAATTAAAATGTTTATAATTTATTTTAGCTTAAATTATTTTAGTAACGTCATAAAAAAGAAATGCGTTTTTGGTTATATATTATGACCCATAACTAAAGGGTATCCACGTTTCTACAAAGTATTATTTAACCAAATGCTACTTTATATGAAATACTGTGGTGAACATAATGAAATAGACTGACACCCGATTAAGTAGAATTTGCATTTTCTACAAAAAATTTTTGTAACGAGCTAATAGTTTTTTTAGTTGATCTGCATGCAATCCACGAACAGCCCTAGGCAGTTTCTTGTTTTGCCTACAAGGAAATCTGTCACTGGTCTGACTACAAATATGAGAGCGCGATAAATCAAAAGTTTAAACATGAAGAGAAATGAAATTCCTATTGGAATCGACATCGAAACAATGAATCTGTATCAAATTTTGAATCCAATTAATTTCCGGAACGAAATCTAAAATGCATTTATAAAATCCAACCTTTTAAGTCAGTCTTTTTTTTTTTTTTTTTTTTTTTTGCAGTTGTAAGAAATGAAGATGAAGAGAGAACAAAATATGAAGGTGGAACGCTAACAACTAATTTTATTTAACTTTTATAATCCATAAAATGATTTATCAGTTAAATAAAGAAATTTATATATAGGATAATCTATATAGAATAATGTGCAATAATATTGTACATATGCCAAAATATTATAATACCGCATATGATAATTTATTAAAATGTTATATGGGTTCCACCTCCTTGACGGCCATTCGTGAAATAGGCAGACGATCAATATCAGTCCACAGGAAATATAACAGCATTCTATTTGTCAGGCATTAAGACAAATCTAATAATGCAAGACCATTTTTATAGTATAATGGATTTTGTACATCAAACCATATATATATATATTTCCCCCGTTTCAAAGTTATTAAAGTAAAATTCTTAAAAGATTTTCTTTTTAATTCTTTGATGTATATTTAAAATATTAATGTGAACCTGAACAATAATAATAATAATAAATCTTGCAGCTTTAAACTTGGGAGAAGATTTTAATCAATAATTATAGAAATATTAATTCGTCAATTGCAGGAAATGAGGGAATTTTTACCTTTCACATTGTATTGTTACAAACCTGCAATTCGGCTTCCCGGCATAGTTTGTCCCATCGTCGGAAAGAAAGTTGTACAGTCATCTGAATGGGACAGAGTCCAGGTGGCGCGTCAAAGGTCCCGGAGCTTGGCGACAAACTTGGCGACCATTTGGCGACTTGGCGACGAATTTGGCGACTTTGGCGCCAAAATAGATAATATCCGAAACTTCGAGAATTTTCCCGATCCGTCCAGTAGGAACCGAGATACGCCTCGAACGTTCCTGATTGGTTGAGAGGCTTCTAGCCTCGCCTCCTGAGACCTATAAAAGGGGCTGTGGCTGCCAGAGAAGTCAAGTCAGTATTCCGAGCGAGAGTCGAAGTCCGAAGACGGAGCGGAGGAGTCGTAAGCGACGGTGAGCAGCGACGGAGTCAAGCTAGTGCTGAACTGAGCTGTGCGCTACTGTCTACGGTAGATTCTGGTTGTATGCTGCTGTGTATGCTACACGTCTCGGGTGAAGATAATCGTCTTCTGTGCTGTATATATTTGTCGCTTTGTGCTGTCCTGTGTGTCTTCGTGTAAATAAACGTCGTTGTTTTTATTCTACTTCTGCCTGCTTATTGAGCGTTCTCCACACCATATCACTCCCACTATCCAAACGAACCCCGGTAAAGGAAATTTCGTAACAGTATACTTCAAAAAAAAAAGAAAAGAGGAAGGAATAAGCGCAATAATATAGAAAAACCTTGAATAGAGGACGAGTTATCTCCTCCTTCGCGCATAGCAAATATTCCTGGAAGACGAGTTATCTCGTCCCTCGCGATGAAAGTGTTATAGGTCAGATTGTATAATAATTTCAAAACAAATTGTTTTTGCAAACTTAAAATCCTTCGCCCGAAAGAAACTTTAACGCTGCCAACGAGATATCTCGTCTTTCAGATACTTCCATTTACAGGTTTCCATGAGCTAAAATTTGTCTCTTATGCTAGTTTTTAAAAAGTAAAGGTTTTCTTCAGATATGTATTAGAAAGTTCAACCTATCTAAACTTGCATAAGAGACAAATGCTAGTCCATAGAAACCTGTAAATGGAAGTATCTGAAAGACGAGATTTCTCGTCGGTAGCGTTGAAAGTGTTAAAACTGGTTTCAAACAATTATTAACCATAAAGTTCATTGAATAAAAAGTATTGAAAGCATTAAAGTCCATTGAATATATTTAACGTATAAAGAATAAATTTTTATTAAAAATTATTTTCAAACAATTTTAATTTTTCTCATTCATTATATTTCGTTCTATTTTGAGGTTAGAAGTTATGCATTAATTTTAATATTTTATTTTAAGTTCTGAATAATGGATGGATTTTTAAAACTGAACCACTGAGAAACTTTTTTCTTCTTCTTTTTAACATTTCCTTGAGCTAGGATGACTAATGAAATGCATGTAGATCAGTTTCCTGCATAAATGAATATTATCTATGGACATTTTTGTTATCTGTTTAAGCCAAATTTGCTGCTTTCCGTAATTAAAGAAAGAGAAATAAAATGTTACATTTTATGCTGAAAAGATATTTTTATATAATTCATTCCCTGTAATCTGTATACTTGTTATGCTCTATTCCATTTGAATATAAATGTGTAGTTTTGCGACTTAGTTTCTCTGCAATGTTTTTAACTTATAAAGGATGTCCCAAAATTAATGCCATATTTGAATTTTCCACCATTCGTGCAGTAAAAAACCCTATTAAAAAAAACATTTGACAGCTGATAGCTTAGCAAAAATGGAGCGTTACACGATAGAACAACGTGTTTTCATTGTAGAATAATATTTCATAAATAATGAAAGTCTGGCGGCCACAGTTCGAAAATTTGAGAATTGGCCCCCGAGATAATGTGATTTAACACAATTGGATTTTTTTTTTCATGGGGTTATTTGAAGTCAAATATCTATGCCAACAAGCCCACGTGCATTGAAGGAGGAAATTCAACCCTGCATCAATGAAATTCAGCCACATTTATGCAAAATGGTCATGGAAAATTCGACAAAAGAGTGGGTATG
Source organism: Argiope aurantia (assembly GCA_026543865.1). Classification (NCBI taxonomy): domain Eukaryota; kingdom Metazoa; phylum Arthropoda; class Arachnida; order Araneae; family Araneidae; genus Argiope; species Argiope aurantia. The sequence continues at coordinate 214,376 of JAPMOR010023450.1, read as the reverse complement.
TGCCAGCAAAGCCGTGGAGGCCATTTGTCCTATGTGTAACCCTATCTTGTTTATGTTACGATTCAATAAAATATAACAATTTAAGGAAAAAAAAACTGTGTTTTTTATTTAATTCAAATTTTGCATTAATACGTTGTTCTATCGTGTAACGCTCCATTTTTATTAACTCTAAACTATCAGCTGTCAAATGTTTTTTAATAGGGTTGCCAACACTATCCTGCACGAATGGTGGCAAATTCAAATCTTGTGTTAATTTTGGGACACCCTTTAGAATCATTACTAAATAGCACTATTGTATTTTATTTGTTATTTATTTTGTTTTTCACGTCGTCAATACTTGCATCAAAGAAAAATATCTATTTTTATATTTTCTTCAACTTGAGGAGAGATTTTATAACCTCATTTCATCATGATGGATCCATTTCTTCTTCCATTAATTTTTACTCGCTAACGAATCGTATTATATTTACACTTATACAAAACGAATGATTCCTCAAAAATATAAATATTTTTTTATCTAAATAATGTTTGCAAAATACAGATTACATAGTGTCATTGGATATTTTATATAAAACTTCCAGAAGATTGCAATTAATGTCTCGATACGTAATGAACGTTGTTTCATCGCCATTTATCAAATTCAGAATTCGTAGCATTTAAAATGATAACAAAGAACATGGATTTGCACTATCTAGGTATATTTTTTCTTATGAATGATGATTATAATATAGACACCTTAAGCATTACCTAGTCCACAGTTTCAATCCGACATGAAATAAATGTAATAAAACTTCGGAATATACATGCACATAAAATAACAATTATTCTAATAAAGTATTTATTTATCCCAACTGTAAATAACATTTTCCCTCTACTCGAAAAAAGCATATAAATAGAAAAGTTAGACAAATAAAGAATCAATGAATAATATACAAATAAATATTTTGATCCAACACATTTTATTGAAATACTTCAAATCCAGGCAGATACTTTAAAACATTTTTCGTTTTATAATATTGAAAAACCTTATAAAAATATTCGCAATCCATATTTTTAAGGTTCCATAATTCATCTATACGACCTCTCTTGAAATCAGAATCCCATGTGTAGCTATATCATATGTCAAACATAAATCGTACAAGAATTTATTTTAGAATTATATTAATAGAATACATCACAGTGTAGAATTCATCTAAAAAATACCCAAATGAACATTAAGGAATTTTCAGAGAAAACAAATTCAAAGATTATTCGATTCACATTTTCTAGAGCATACATTACATTATTTTGAGGTTAGTACAATATCGCCGAAAAATCTTTCAAGCCCTGCATCATTCCTCTTCAACTAAAAAATACCAACGAAAACTTTCTATTTTTCCTTTGTTTTCAGCCGCATTTATTCGGCTTATGTCGCTCCAAAAATAAAACCAAAAAAATGAATGGAAAAAAAAAAGCACACCAGCATAAGAGCGACAGAAACGCAATAGTGCAAGACTGTGGACAAACATTCTCAGTATGATCAAGAAACACAATACAACCTGAATCGCATATTGCCTGCCTCCTCCACATCCCAACGCTTGTAGCGACACGCATGTCAATTCTACGAAGTTTGGTAAGGAGGAGGTGGGGGGGGGGGAGAATGAACTTCATTCTATGCGGGAGGGTAGAATGGAAGCCGTTAAAAGCGTTGCCATGGCTACTCAGAATCCGAGGCGAGCGGGCGGGGAACGCAAACCGAATGTGAAAAGCGATGCCTCAGCCAGATATTGTATGCGTTGGCACAGATGACCGCACTTTAGCTACACCTGACCGAGCACAACATTCGGTTGGAAAGATTTCATCTGTGACCGGCGCATCCCTAGTCCGCAGACGATTATTTGATGCTGGGCTTTAGAAAAGGGAATTCTAATTTTGCTGCAGAAATCAACTGAAATGGCGCTAGCCTGCAAACATGGAATGGTTCGTTCGAGCAGCATTTCCCCCTTCCCTTGCTTCCAAATAATCGATGGGAAGTTGTGAAAAACGATTATTCTTCACCGGTCCCGCTTCGGTAATCGATTATTTTCGAAGGTCGCCGCTGCCAACTTGAATGGAATCTTGCTTCTGTGTAAAACGTGAAAAGAGAGGAAAGATAGTTTTCTCATTTCGAAGGTTTAGTTATTAACTAAAACTCAAAAGAAAGGAATATGTAAATTGAAGAAAAAGAATCGCCATTCTTAAAACTTATTTTGAATCACTATGTGGAATGGAGCCCTTTATGTAACACCACACTCGCAGGGTAAACTGAACAGTCTATCATTTAAATGTTACACAATGGACATGCCTCTGCCATTTAATATTTTACGTTGTACTTAGAATATGATCTCCTAATGAATAGAGTTTTTTTACTAATATTTATTTTTGAAAACTAAAAAAATACATTACTGATCTGATTTTGATTTATCATTCAAAAAGAAAAAGTTTTTGTCTTATAAAAATGCGTTTTTTTTATTTTAAAAAAAGTTTATTTTCATAAAATAATGGCATTTTTCACTTAATAATCCTAATTTAAAGCATGAAATATGAAGATTAGAAAATTGAAAGAAAGGTTTTCTACATGCACATTTTATTTGTTTAGAAATAATTTTTACCAACTCCTTAGTGCATTCATTTATTAACTCATAAAAATATAATTTAAAAAGCTTTTACGTAGAATTGAATAACTCTGTTGCAAATGCAAATTAGATTAAAATTATTCTAATGCTAATGAATAGAATGATTCTAATGTAAGACAAAATGAAAGAAATAATTTTAAAGAATAAAATTTGAGCACATAAATTTTTTTTAAATAATACAACTACGTAACTTATATTTCAGAAGAAAATGTAGAACAAATTATTATTATTATTCCAAACAGAAAAAAAATAATATTCGTAATGGTTAAAACACCGGTTGCAATATATTCAAATAATTATGCACATTTCACCTGGAGCAACTCTGTCTTTACATTTAACGTATGGGCACGATTTTAATCCATTGCTCAATATTATTTTGTATTTATTTCAAACTGCTGTGCTTAAATAATCTGATTAAAATTCGTCCGAATTATAGAACATTATAGCGAATTTAATACTTATCAAAAATTTCATTTGGAATTACCATTGAAATTTACAATAATTTACTTTCCTTTTTTTAGTAGTGCAAACTTAATGGAGAAAGAATTTATCTAGTAACAACCAATAAAATATTTCTAAAAAAGATGCCGATTTTCAAAAATAGAAACATTCATTCATTTTTATTTCAATTTTCTAGATTGAAATCGCATGCAGAATGTTTAATCAATTTTTAGAAAAATGCAATAAGCCTTGTTTTGTCTAGTTTGTTATATCAATGCTCTCTAAAAATAAATAACTTTTAAAAGTTGCTGAAATAAATTAAAGAATATGATAATGAAACTGGATGCATTTAAAACAAAGAAAAAAAAATTAAATTTTTTTCAAAATCAAACTATTACATAGATGATGTTGTTGCAATCATTCTTTACAAACTCAAGAAGGAAAAAAATAAAACCCAAAATTGACAGTTAATTCAGAAATATATTCGTTTAATTGCCTATGTTATCTATGATATACAAACAAATATTTACTATTTTTGTAAGAATTTACATTTTTAGAAGCTTTTCAACTCTTTAAAGGATATTATTGGCAAAATGCCAGAAAAGTTTCAATACGATAAATTGATAAACATTAATTTTCTATAGACCAGATGGACAAAAACACTAAGAAACGTCATTATTTAACAGGAAAATAACTAACAATTTATATTTGGATTGTCTCCAAACTAAACTGATATTCCTCGTCTTATTTATTTGTTATCAATTTCGTCGGACGAACCGTCGGGGATTTTTAAACAAAAAAGCAGCAATAAAGCATCTTTACATGTAAAAAGGAAACATAATTTGAAATAAACTTTGTTAGAAATTTAACCTAAACTCAATTGCGTTGAATTTGAAAACAAAAGAGTATGGAATAAACATTGCTATTTTCCGTCGATAGAATAAATATTTCGAACTCTTATTGCGGCACTGATTTAATACAAGGAAATTCTAATAACATCGATGCAATAGAGATAAATGTTTGTCTTTTACTATTTTTATAAAATGCTTTTATTTGGAATGTTTGTCGACCCGTCAGTTCGCCAGCATTAATGGTTGCCAAACATTTCAACTGTATCACTCTGAAAAATATTTTTAAATTTCACATTTAGATATACATATAACGCATACTATTTTAGTTTTTTACATTGTATTTTTTTCATTGTCATTTCGCAAGTGGCAGGATGATAATCAAGACAAAATTCCTCATGTGCACATCATCTTTTACGCATTATGAAGTGATATCCTTTACCCTATGAACGAAACTATCTTTTCTCCGTAGATGAAGTGTAGGGTCTCGCATTTTGGTTACCTAAGCCCGTGGCATAGCAAAATCCCCCTCGGGGCCAGACGAAAGCGGTAATTTATAGTCATACATTGCTACACACCTTTAACCTCACCACTCACGGAGATTTTTTTTTCTTTCAATTTGGTTCGCCGTTTCTTTTTTTTTTTTTTCCAGCCCTTCCCCCCTTCCTCCAAAAAAAAAAAAGCCATCACGTTCTTTTTAAAGATAAGTTTTCCAGCGTTCCATGCACAGGGTCGGTTTCGAAGAAGAAAATGGCGAGGTGGAATCAGGAACTTGGGGAAGACTTGCGCCACCATTCCTATCACGTTTGTAATTACTAAATTCCAGCGGATGCTTTAGGTGCCTAGAAATTTTTTGAACAAGTCCCTAGTGGGGAAAAAAGGCATAAAAAATTATCATCAACGAAGAGTTATCTTTTATAAGTAGGCTTTGTTTAAAGTGATGGGGGGGGGGGGAATTCGTTTAAGAATTCACAACTACGAGTTAAAAAAATAATATCTGGTAGAAATATTACTTTTTAAAGAGATTTGCATTTTATGAGACAATTAACTTCTTTTTGTATGCAAGACTTTGTGCCACGAAATTTGTCAACAGTAATTCTAAGCGATTCGTAACCAAGACCATTTTTCTTTAAATCGTAAAAAGATATTCACCATTTACAGATTAAATTCGAGTTCAGAATACGCAAAATTCGTATTTTATCAGATATTCTTGTGTTTTCGTCTTACTTTTTTTTGAAAACCGAATTTTTACGTTTTTTGAATGAATTACTAAAGCATATTTTATTGTGGTATGAAACTGAATTAATTTAAAAGTTATGCAATTAATTTACTTGGTGATACAGTGTAAATATAAATTTTAAAATAAAAGTTGCTTTAAATGGTATTTTTTAAAGTGGTGTAATGCTATTAATTAAAATTAGTGGCCTCATCTCATTCTGAAGAGATTCACTTTAAAGTTTTTATTTCCCAATGGTTCCCATTTTATTCGTTATTCTGTGGATGCTTGAGACATTTAAAAAATACTGAAAACTATCAAAAGAAAAAAAAAATCTGACATCGTTTCGAATGATTAATTATTTCAGATCAAGCAATGTTTGAAAAAAAAGACTATACTTGTTAGATAAAAAAAAAAGTAAACGTTCGGAAATTTCGGTTATTTTTTTATCACACCACTGGCTCGCTTAGTAACATAAATAAATATAAATAAACAATAATAAAAAATCAACAAATTTCATTAAATTGTGCAGTATTTTGTAAGTTAATAAGGATTTTCGTACATTTTAAAAATATATTAATTTTTAGCGTGTTTATAATACACAATTTGCAAAGTCACAGATGTTTTATTTATTTTACTTTTACAAATATGCATAATCACATATATAAATTTGCCTATTTTGTACATTTATACCTCGTGCCTATATCTAATCTTGTTATCGTAACATCGTTATATTCATGTAAATTAAAATTAAAAAAAAATAACGTCAATTCATCCTTGCGTAATAACCGTAAACTGAGTTATCGCAGTTCAATTTTGAATTTACATACAGTTGCTACTTATAAAAATAGAAACAATTCATTTGCCAAAATAATTGTGTGCCTTATTCATATTTTTTTAGTGATATAAATTGATTCTTAGATTAGAAACTTTTTAATTAATTAACTATTCATTTGACGATTCATTGTATACCATTAGATTAGAATCATTCTGGTTCGTTAGTTTTATAAGAACAATTCTAATCTAAATCACATTAATTCTTTCTAAATTTTTCAAATATCTAATTAATTTTATTTAAATAATCTTAGATTTTTTTAATTCTTTAATGTTACTAAATAAATATTAGAAAAAAAATCTTTATACAAAAAGAACACAGTATCTTGATCCACTTTTAAACCATCAAATTATCATATTTCTAATTCAGAATTTTTAAGTGCTCTTTTAAAAAGATTATTTTTTCTCCATTTCTTCTTTTTTGCATTACAACGTCTAAAATATGAATATCAATAAATATGCATTTTTTTTTTCAAAAGCCTTACAGAAATTACAAAAATAGCAAAATACATTAATAACAGACGCATGCGCAATGCGTCAGCTAAACATGTACGTATTTAAATAGGCAGAATTTAGTCGCACAAATGTCATCTTTTTGTCATGTGACATCACAAGAATTAATCCCATTGTTAATAAAAAATGTAACCAGTCTACTTCAGAGTGTATCCTTTCAGATCTTCTACTTAACAGACGTGAGGAAAACAATTTCGGCATTTTTTCCACAGTAGAGAAGATACCTCCTCTTTTTTTTTCTTTCTACTCCGAATAAAGAACGCTTCTGTACACCCACACAAGTTCAGCCCTGTTTTTAACATGCTAGAGACTGACGAATTGCTTCAGTTCTAAATTTGTGGAGCTTTGAAGTAGGATTCTTTTCCCTGAACTTAACTTTCTTTGGATTCTAAAGTTTATTTTTTTAACTTACGGTGGAAAGCTCCATACATTTCTTTTGCAATCCATCATTTAAAATTGTGACGTTTTAACTGAAAACATTCCACTGTTTTAGAAAGCAGATAATGTTTGTTAAATAGTTTTTAGCTGAACTGCGCAGAGAAAAAAGAAAAACTACTGTTTTTCAAAATACGTCCAAAATAAATTACATAAATCTTTTGTAATGTAGATAATATATCCTTAATCAAGAATTAAGAAGCTTTTAAAATCTTGCTTCACGGAGAAAAATTAGACAATAATTCAAATTCTGACAGTTATTCGATTTTATTTTTTAAAATAATTGAAATTTTTGGCATTTTAGCTTACCATGAAATAACTATTAAAACAATTGCATATTTCTTCTGTTGTGTGAAAAAGAAGTGTCCATTTTTTAAAACTCAGTTTTGTATTATGTTTAATAGAATCTGTTTGCTCGTAGGCGCAGTAACATGAAGGGAAAAAAAAAAAAAAAAAAAAAGTAAGTGCCCATACATACATTGACGTCAAACTAGGGCTGTACCATAGGAATTAGGAGATTGGTTCCCGTCAAGGAAGCGAGAAAAAATTATCATTAAAAATTTTATATTGTTACGATCTAATGCGTAAATAAAAGAAACAATTTAAGCTCTCAGTGGCTGATTAAAGGTTATGGCAAATTAAAGATCTTTCTGAAAATATGTACAATATGAAATTTATTTTTTACAATATATTCAATTACTTGCGTGCAGTAATTTTGAAATAAATATAATTCCTTAAAAGAGTTATTTTTCTTGAATATATTATTTGTACTAAATTTCATTAATCATTACAAACTTTAAATAACTATTTCTGAAATTTAAAAAAGCAAATTGAAATTTAATCATTGAAAGGCACTATACTTTTATACAAAAATTACACAGAATACACAACATCACAAGACTTTCTATACATTCTTAGTTGAATCACTATAACATAGTCACTAAACAGAAGATTTCATTACGTCAAAGATTCTGAAGATTACGTCAAACAGAAAAAACAGTTAAAAGATTAAATCTACAGACAAAATTATAAAATTTTCTAAATGAAAATAAAACAATATTTCAGCTACATAGTTTATATATATTTGTAATGATATTTTAAAATCTAATTTAAATCCTAATTAATTTCCAAATTTTTATCTTAAATTACCCAGTTTATTTTCATCCTATTAATTCCTGATATAATTTCATTTTTTTATTCAATTAATTCTACACGCGCTGTATGAAACTGCTGAATTCACCATGTTCTCACGCTCTGAGATAAGGGATAAAAATCCATAATGCTTACCACATTCTTTTAAAGATACCTAAATTTCCCTTTCCTAAAACTACACGTGTCAAAGAAATCCCTATCAAAATCTCACAGTAAATTCACTGAAAGGAAAAATTTTGTTCTTCTGCTCTTGCGTCACGATGTAAACAGACGTCAGCTTATCATCGTTTCTTCCTTGTTCATAATATGCCGCCCATGATGAAATAAATCGAAGTTAAAATTTCAAAAGTTCTATTCGGTCAAGCAAGTGCTAAAATATGTTTACATATATAGAAACAGAGAGAAAGTTCGAAGAAACAATCGATGAATTTTTTAACGCTTTTTATTCGTCAGAATTTCGTAGATTTTTAGTTTTTGACAAGGTTTCTTTGTCCAAGCCATGGTAAGATCAGATTGATGAAGTAACTGACTGGTAAGCACAAAGGATGAAAGAGCGAATGAGGGAAAGAATTTTGATCTTCTACTGTTTTCCAAGAAATTTAAACCTCAGCCTTTTAATTCCGTGAGAAAATTAATAGCCCGCGCAATTCCGAAGTTAAAGTTACAGTGAAAAAATAATTCCGATGATTATGCTATTATTTTAAGACCGTAATTAATTCAAAATTATATATTTGTTAGGCTGCGCTAATCACAGAGGGAATAAAAAATTAAGCATTTAGCAATTAATGTGGCAGAAGACGCTACTTTCTTTCAAGGGGCATAGGATCACTTTGGTATACATCAAATTACCTTATGGAGAATGTGAAATTAATTCCAAAAATGAACTAAAAATGCATTTCACCGTATATTATAAGAGCATGATGCAATTCCATTACATTACATAATGCTTAATAATCATTTTAACTGATGAAAACTAACTTTCAGATGGTATTTAATTCAGAAACACAATACACGCTCACCTAAACTCAATAAATGGGAGATTTTAACATAAAAAATTATTGATTTTAAATTTAGATCCTATGAAAAATCTTAAAATTAAAAAAACGAAACATTAGATCTGTTTATAGTGCGATACTCTGGTTAACACTTCAGGTAGAACAAAAGCAGGACCACAAAGCTATAAAAAGCTGAAAGTAAACGCTGTTATTGGGAAAGGTCATGGGCGTTCATTTGAAGCAGCAGCATGGAATGAAATACTGTACGAGCTTCGAAGTTTCATTTCATCCACTTCATCGTTCTTCATCCTCCCTTGCACCGCCATTGCTATTACCAGAAAGAAGGGGGAAGAGAAAAGAAGAGAAAAAATAAAATAAAAGTAAGAAAGAAAAAAGAAAGATAAAAAGTAAGAACAGAAAACTAAGCTTGGAATAGCCTGCAACCAATCAGAAGCCAAGATTTCAGATTTACGCATTTTGATTGGCGAACATAGTATTGCTGTGGCTTGTCGCTCTGCAATGAATTTTAGAAGAAAATAACTAAATAAAATGTGTGCTGCCATCTATTGCGCGCTTGTCTAACTTCAGCTCTCGTTGTTTAAGGCTTTGAAAAGTAGAGCAAATTAAAGAGATAAATGTTCATTGTGAAAAGTTTATTTCTTTAATTAAAGTCTTTAAAGACATTTAATTTTTATTAGTGATTCCGATAAAATTTAAGGAGCGGTGGAAACAAAACTCTCTAATCATATTTTAACATTCTTTTTAATAAACACATCCTTGTGTGTCATAAAAAAACAAATATAAAAAAGCGTTTAATTTTTTTTTAAATGCATCAAATATTGAAGCTTAAATTTTTAAAAAATAAATGGGTTTTAGCACTTAAAATTATACAACCGCATTATATACATGGAATATAAGTATAAATGAAAGACTAGTTTACAATGAAAAAAAGATACATTTATTTGTTAGGAAACTATTATACAATGAACAAAATTGGAACAATATATATATATATATATATTTTTTTTTTTTTTTAAACTCGAATATATATATATATATATATATATAATCGAGTTTGATTCTTATCCTTCTGACCAAAATTATTTCTGTCATCTTATTTTTAAAGATTCTTGTTTTTTGTTATATATTTTTCAGTAAATTCCAAAAATATGATGGCTTTGAGCATCTTCCCCAAGGCTAATTCCAGAGTTATTGATAATGGACAGATAGACCTTTATTTCTTGCAGATGTCCTAGCCCTTGGGCAGTTAAAACTGAGGGGAAAAAAGAGACGAACGTTCTACTCACAGGGTTTTAAAAATATCTCAGATATAGTAAGAAATTTTATTCCTTCGGATAAAAAAAAAAATGGATAAAAAAAAGGATCATAATAAAAATTTTTATTTGAAATATTTCATCAAAAGAAGTTGTTTCAACTTACAAAATAAGAAGCGTTAATTAATGACATATTATATAAACGCAATTTAAAAGAATTTTTTTTGTACATATAATCGTAATATTTTAATCAAAATACTAATTTTAACAAAAAAAAAAAAAAAAAAAAAAAAAGCAGATAGAATACTTTAACAAATGTACAAATGGTTGGAAAGATGAAAACTTTCACTACCTTAATATTATAGTGTTTCTGATAATCCAGATCATTACATGTAGTATTGTGACACAAGACCAGAGTGATGGAATAGTTTAAAATATGTACAGGGGTTAATAGGGGATATTTGAACAGATGGATCATTAAAGCCGAATAGATGCATAAACCAGTTTATTCATCCATTTCTGTAACTATTTCTTTCGAGAACATATTTCATCCCCTAAAGCAATAAATAACTTTGGATATATATATATATAAAGGAAACTATATGCTCTTGCATAAAGAAGCGAAATTAAAAAGTAAAGCCAATTATATTTGGATTCTAGTATAATATAATTAATTTCCTTGATGATGAATCAGTGTTTAAGGTCAATATAGAAAAATCGAATGGGAATTTTCGAAAATTTGTACTGTATTCAATATATTAACCAACTTTAGCAATCAGCTAATCGTTAGAAATATTGGTCGTGTTTAATTTCAATTAAATCTCTTAAGCATAATGATGTTTGATTCCCTCAATAAGACGATTTTAAGCATCCAAGTGTCCCATATACTCATGTCATAATATTTTATAATTCTCACATATTTTTTTTTTCATTATAAAAATGAGCCTTCCTAATTAAGTCGTCCCATGACATCGTAACGCCATTACAAAAGTAGGATCTGGATAATCGAGTTTATCTGGATGATCGTCCTTTTAAATGCTGTTACCTTTTGCTGTTCTGTAATCTCATTTTTTAAAATTCATATTCAGATTATGCAGAAAATAAAAGGAATCTTTCTTCCTTAACTTTCAATAAAGGCAAATAAATAAATAAATAAATAAATAAATAAATAAATAAATAAAAATTAATATTTGGCGGCAGGAAAACGGTTTAAAGTCAATTGCAACAATAAAATATAAATATATTGTTAAAACTTCTGCAATATACTAGATATATTATATAAAATATTATGTATATACTATAAAAATTATCAAAATTCAGAAAAAATTAATCAAGAATAAATTGTTATCATTAAAAATAAATCATAAGATTTCTTAGTTTAAAATCGGTATAAAAATCAATTTTCAGCAATATTATTGACCGAAGTGATCGCGGAAAAGTACCAAAATCTCATTTAGTTTTTGATTAAAATTTTTAAAGAATCAATCTGGAGTGCATATTTCCAAATTCAAAATATAATTAAACCAAATTTGCTGCCTTTAGTACAAAACACACCTGCAGAACGGCAAAACACACATTGTTTTATTATTAACAGAGCAGGAGATAAGAAAAGAATATTTGCATTATAGATATAGGTATTAGAATTATAATAAATATTTGAATAATAGTCCAGGCGTCCTGGCATCATAAATAGTTCATAAGGATAAAAAAAATATTGTTTTTCTTTTCTATTTTAAATTAATTTTCATATCCTTCTGGGTTCGCCATCTACAATAAAAAAAAAAAAAAGACAACTATATTTTTGGATTTAATGTTAGTCTTAAAATTTGTCTATAATGACAACAATTTCACAATACAAGGCATTTATTCCCTTCGCTTAGGTCATGAAAAAGTGGCAAAATTTAACTACCAGAAATTACAAAAAAGTTTATTCAATAAGTTATTATCTATGCAAGATTAAATGTTATAGTAAACATGAAATCACTTACAAATTTTAGGAATAGTTGAATGTCATTTGACTTAAAAAATATGTCTTAAAAATCATATTGCTGTTGCGTACATTTTACTGTTTTCAAAACAAACTTTTAATGAGGAAGAATATGTTTATAAGCGGAAGAATATGTTTATTCCACCTGTTTTATTACAAAAATAATAATAATAAGTTAACACAATGCATCATGCGTTCACGAAATCCCAACATTTTTTTAATAAATTAACAGGGAATTATTGACTTTTTACCACTGGTGAATAATAAATGAAAATCGTTTTGCCTATTATTACATACTCATTGATACAAGTATATGTTATCTTGAGAAATAGAAATTAAAAAATGTAAACATTTTCTAGTGAATTTAGACACTATAGACCCTTGAATGTTAGAATAGCAAATGTGTGAATGTCGATTTTCACTGGAGAATGTCAACGTTCACCAGAATTAGGTCTTTAATGGTAACATATATGCAAAACAAATACACATAATCGAAATTAGAAAAGCCAAAGGAAATAAAAAATAATCCTTTTTGTGTCTTTGATGATTTTTAAAATACTTAAAAATTTATACAATGCTTTTACTTTCAATTGTATGCCCACTTTAAGAGTATTCATAATTCTATCCATTAAAATTGAATGCTTTTTTACCTTGTTGTCTAGTATTTTTATTAAATTACTTCTTACATTTTTATTAAAATAAATCCTAATAAATTTACTGTTGTTTTTCGGTTGATCATGATCGACTCTTCAGACTTTCCTGAGTGACCTTCGTATTCATAATGGATTCTTTTTGCAAAATATCAGGCGATTATATTTAAATGTATACTTTTCGTATAATAATAAATTTTCAAGAGTTACAGATAGTGGAACATTGATCTTTAAAGGAAGTTATTTATCATTTGGTTTTGCACACGCTAGGTTTTATCGAAATTGAAAATGCAATAAATAAAAATTCGGAAGAATGTCATTACTTACTTTTACCATTATAATGGCTTTACTGACTTCAAGTACATCGGCGTCTGATGAGTTCAAAGATACTTTCAATAAAAAATTGAGGAGAGTCACTGTTACTTTCATGCCATTGTGTTAATATTGTTCGATCATTTTCGTCATGGAAGAAAATTGAGCGCATTATATATTTCGAAATCATAAATAAATGCAGAGATTTAATTATCAGAGTTCATTCTGAGATATATCCTTTGAGTTAAAATGCAATATCACAACCTGATAATCAGATTTTGTTCCGACAACAATGTCTTTTGCTAACTCAACTTGCTATTGCTATTCAGCCAACAGACCATAAATAAATTGTTTTAATAACTTGTATAACACAAAATGGCGAAATATTTGTTTCCGATTACAAGAATGAAATCTTCGAATACCAGACGATTGTTCATTTTCAAATCACAATTTTTGAAACTGGACTGGTCATTATTATACTTTCCGAGTCAAATACTTTTAATGTGGCATTGAATCGCCAATGGAATTTATAAAAATTTTGTTAGATGGAGTAGGTGTTGTTTTGTCTTTTAAAACCTTTTGATCTAAGGACATTCTGCTCTTTTCTCTGGTCTCCAACACAAATTTTCTGTGTCGTTGTCATCGAATCGAGTATTCATGAACTTCTAGCCAACTTTTCTGTTAAATCTCATGTACAAAAAGAAAAGACAGAGTGAAATGGGGGAGGGGAGAATGTGTTATTAAGATATCATCTACGTAAACGATGTACGAAATGTCTAACAACAGTGCTTATGAATTTATTGTTTTCGCGAAATTTATTTAATGTTCTTAACTGTAATTGTTTGATATTTGCTTTTAATTATATAACATTTGTTCGAATTATAATAACTAATAAATCTCCTAAATGTAATGGTCAGATATTTTATAAAGTTTTAAGGTTTCAACAATAGATTAGTGCCGGTTAGAAGATGACATAAATGTCTAGAGCTTCATGCAATCAAAACTTTAATGGGTTTATGTCTTTTTTAAAAGGAAAATCGGACCAAAAAAGTATCGCATTATGCTTTCGGGCGTTACGCTACTACGGGCGTTACGCTCAGTGATAGTCAAATGTGAAAAAATTATTAGATACAAGATCGGACAATGCAATTTAGTTTAAGACTTTTTTTTTGTGGTTGCTTGTAGCTTTTTAAAAAGGAATTATAATTGAAAGAAAAAATGGATATGGAAATGATATCTATTTCTTAATTAAATCGTTATACGTAATGAACGGAAGCACTAAATTTCTTTAAATATCGAATTTTATTTGATATAAAATGATAATCTACCAATATCAATAATTTAATTAGAACTTTTGTCAACTGTTAGAGCACACATCTCTGTAATTGCTGATATACAATGTTCAAGAATATATTATTTTATATTTTTCTTTTTTATAGTAATATCATCAATGTAATTCACTACAAAATATGAATCAATCATAATATCCAAAATATTTTATATCTAACTAAGATGTTAATTTTATTCATTCATTTGCATCTATTTTAAACTACCAAACCTCGTCCACAAACCAATCTATGACAAGTCAGTTATTGTGTGATATGCATTTCAGGGTTTCCAGATTGGTATCTAAATAGTCAGGGCAAAATGATTGGTGGGTGGGGGATTATGGACGCCCTTGATGCCACAGAAAATTGTAGTGCATTTATGTTACTTTTTAAAACAAAATATAAAGAAACAACAACAAAAAAACCCCATTTGTTTGCATTATTTATACTTTCCAAGATAATGATTCTAGTAGAAAGTGAAAAAAAAAAAAAAATATTGTAACCCAAGCATCACGTGCTCTTTAAGTATATGATAATTTTGTAACTCAAATCTTAATCTTTTAATAATTGAAGAACTTCACTGATTTTAGGAGAGAGGATGAATAACAAACAAGTGATGGCCACTCAATAATTTTTTTAAAAAAAATTTGCATTCTATTTGGATATATGAGAATATTTGCATATTGGATTCTTTCTCTAAGAAAAAAGGAAAAATTCTTTTATATCAATTGAAACCATTTTTATAAACAAATGGATATAGCATGCAATTTTAAATAATATCTTGAGATAACATTTACAAATTTAATATTTTTAGTTATGAAGCAGATCCAATTAGCAGAGCTTCATAATTTTGTCAAAGTCAGATAAGAATGGCAATGCTTCTGTTTTCAAATTTCTATATCACTTCAACATAAGGATGTTTGAGCAACAACATTTAAGGTGCACTATCCATGCAGATATAATGGATCTTTATATGAATAAGGTCTTGAATCTACAATATGCACCCTGCCCCCAAATAGAGATTCTACCATTAACCCATTGCAACCTCCAAATAATAGGAGACCATTCAAAAAATATTTTTATTGTTCCTGTCTGTCATATAAAAAAATATTTCTTCTATTCTGAGAGAAACTGTGATTTATCAACTTTCATTTACATGATAAAATATTTTGTTAACAACTTTCTAATCCTTCAATGTATGCAGCTCTCTTACCATGGAGCATATATATGTATGCATATTTTCTACAGACATTTTACAGTATGCATTAGTCATGTGGTCTATATAAGTGCATGATGTAATACAACATGAATGAAAATAATTGATTTATTAAAAAAAATATTATTAAATAAAGGAATATGACAGTATAGAAAATCTCAGTACTCATTCAATAATTTGTTCTCATTTATAATATATAATAATTATAAAAAGCATATAGATATGCCATGTAAAAATTGTAAAATTAAAATTTTAAATTAGAGGGCAAATGAGTTCAATATATTTTATAAAAGAAAACTGAAATGTAAAAAAATGTGTGAGAGAGTCGAGTAAAAAAAAAGGAGAAAGATAAAATTTTCAAAATTTTATCTAGTTTTGAACCATACATTACTGCTAATATAATAATTCAAACACTTTTTATAACTTGCAATACAACCCAAGCTTTTAAAGCCCCGATGTAAATTACAAATTGATTATTCCACCTCTGCTTAAATTTCAGAGAAGGAAATTTATAATTATACTTTCCAAAAATGGAATATATATTTTCTTTTCTTTTTTTATTACACAAAAACATTGATGAAAGATTATTACGACAGACTTTTATATATTTATTTCACTTAGATTTTTTTTTTGTCAAGTAATAGAGTATAAACAGAGATGGAACAACAAACACTTCTTTTAAAAAAAACTTTAATACACCGTGCATATCAACATATGTACGATGTATTAAAGTTTTTAAAAGATTTTCACAAATATAATCATTTACTCACTACATCAGCAAATTTTGATTCATAAACTGCATTTAAATATTGCATATCATATGAGTTACACCAAAGGTTGTTTGAAAACCGTGAATATCCTGGACAATAAGAATGGAATGTTTACATAAAAACAACAAAATATTTCATTGGGCAATTTGGTAATGTAAAATTATTTGTTTTTTGTAAAATGATGTATAATAATCCTTTATGAACACAATATGATCAACTGATTAACATCTAAAAAGATTTAAGAAAATATGACACAACATACCTCATTTAACAACAAGCTAAAAGGCAAATAGAAAATTCTACAAATTGTATAATAATATAAAAATGAATTTTATTTGTGAAATATAAAATACAAGTGAATCATATTCATGCTGATAAATCATTTTCAATTATTATTTCTATTTATGTTAAATGATTGCATATATTTTAAAAATGAAGATAAATTTAAATGATTCCATAATTTCATTGCTATATACATTTTTTTTTAATCCAGAGAAACAAAAAACATATCTTAACATTTTAAGCAATGGAGACAAAAACACTTATTTTATTAATATAAATTACATTTAATATATAAATAGCAAAATAAAAAAATAAGATTTTGGCAATGATATACAATATAAAACAAATATACAAAGATATGAACAATTTTTTTCTTTTTGGAAAATAAAAGAGCTTATAAGTGAAAAATTGAGGAACTGTACAGATAAATTTACAATATTTAATATAAACAAATCACTAATAAACTTTTAAACCTGTAAATAATAATCTCTATTTATTTAATTATATCATAAAATACAAAACATTTTTGGTGTATATGAGCATGCTTAATACAAGTTTCTTAAGCAAAATATATTTTAAGTTAGACAATGGGAATTTTAAATAGAAAAGAATGAATGGTATTAGGAAATTCAATAGATAAAAGCATGAAAATTGACCCACACACCCTATAAAAGAATATTAATATTTTTTTAAGAACTTGCAAATTAAAGAGCAAAAAAGGAGAAAATATCATACAAAAGTTGAAATATGTGTAAATTCAGTGTTAATATTTAAATGAAAATAGTTTATTTGGTATAAAATTTTAGCAAACACTTAGTTCATATCAATATATCCTATGCTTTAAATAGGCCGACTAAGAAAAAGCCTTTAGAGTAAAATTTAATAAAAACTTAAAAAGCATTTCCAACCACCATTATTTGAGCTAAATAAACTATTATTAATAAGAAGTTCAGAAAAGTAAATAGAAACAAGAAAGAAGATATAAAATGACTTCAAGAAAATAATCACAATTTTTGAGTACTTTAAGCACCATAGTGCTTGAATATTTTATATACATTTATCTTAAGGCCTAAGTAACTGTACAGTTAAGAATAAATACCTCATCAATATTAATGCTTTTAAAAAAAATTGCAAAGCACAGCAATGATAAAAATTTCCAAATCTTCAAAGCTGCCTGACGTGGCACAATCAACAATTTATTGTACATCAACGCTGCATTATTACATGTCATTATTATTGTTTTTTTGTTTTTTTTTACAAAACACCAACACACTGTCTTAAAAACATTATTCAATCCATTGCATTAACAAGTTTTTAAGTAAATGGTGTATTTAATTAAAATGTTCCAACACTAAAGAGATTGTACATGTAAAAAAGTTAATTTAAACACTTTGTTTCAAAATATAATAGTACTTTGTTTTGGATGGCGGCAATGCACGCATACACAATCTTCATTGGCATTTATGGAGAACAAAATGAACTCCAATAAATCCTTTAAAGGCAATCACATCAATAACAAGAAGCTTAAAATAGGGAGTCATGTAAATAGAGGGGGATTTCATTAAATAAGTGCATGGTGCTGAACATTTATTGATATACATTTCAGTTTAAATTTAAAAAATTACAAAAGAAACTAACAGTTTATTCTTTTTAAACTGCTAAACCTATTTATTTCAACTATAACTGAAAAACATGACTTTGCAGAGTAGCTACAGGTTGTTTTGTTTATAAATGCATCTATAAGAAGTTGTTTTAAGTAGAGACATCTACCAAATTTTTATGAACATCTAACTTTTGCTTAATAGAAGTACAGAAATTTAAATTCTCACAGGCTTAGGAACATTATTTATTTCCAACCAATTGAAAATGACAGAAGTAATTTTGGATATTACTAGCAAGAAAATAGATATAACAATCTTGAAGGAGCCTTGATTCATAAGTGCAAATAAATGAACTGTAACTTTGAGAATCATTTAATTAAATTCTAGAACGACTGAATTTTTTAGTGACAATAAATTTGTAAATACTGTTTATCAGTACATTATCTCACTGAAGTAATGATATGTCATTTTCAAAACTAGTCCCATAGGAAATAATACATTGAATAGCAAAAAACTATACAAATTCTGATTATCATTAAAAGATGATTCTGTAAGTTTCTTTTGTATCAAACTTGGTTTATTTAATTACTTAATTTAATAAATATTGTAAAAACTAGCAACATATATTGGAAGCATATTTAAAATACTAAAACCTGTTTAGAAATGTACTGTGTTACCCGTGCAGTCCTTATGTACAGAAACTTTAGTGCAACATGCCACTCAAAAACTTGCATTTGTTTATCAAATTGATTGCTTAAAATCAATTAACAATTATCTTATTTGCTTTACATTTTGATATAAATTTATTTTATCAGCTTCACACACTTTAACTCCTATATTAAACTCCTTTAAAAAAATTTATTTTATATCTCTTCTAAAACTTTACATGTTCTTAGGCACACTTGATAATGAAAAAGTAATTAGAACATTATGGGCTTCTTTTCTGTCATATCTTTTACATACTGTGTGAAACGCTTTAGGAACTTTGGATATTCTCGCTTGTAAACTGCTCTCAAAACAGAAGCTGGAGCCCAACCTCCAGGGTTTACTGTAGAAAGATATCAATATAAATAATTTTTGATAATTTACACAGAATTATGCAATACAGAACCGACTCCACAATAATATTGCAAAATATAATTGTTTTTGCAAATCAATACAGACATTTTTTATATTTATGCTGCATTTCTCCATATTTACCTGCTGCATTATAAATATTTTGTTACACACTGGGCTCTGGATGGTATCATTTTCAAACGGCGAGGTTCATTTAGATGATTTTTAGTAATAAACATGAAATACGTTTAATGATAGTTGATAGACAACTAACATACACTAGTTGCACATTTAATTTAAAGTTCAAGATCAAATTGCTAAACTTTTCTTTAACAACAATAAAACATTTTTTATTGATAAAATTTTCAATAAACACTCATCAAGTAAGAAGTATATAATCATTTTTTGAATTAAAGTGTCTTAAGTTATAAATATAAATATTTTGCTATTAATCTCTATTAATAGCAAAATATTTCAACTAATTATTAGAATGTCAAATTACATTAAATTATAAAACAGCATATAAACAATATTTTAAAAAATCTGCCAATGGAGGGTAAAACATTTGAAATGAATTGTACAAATAATGTATAAAGATAGGAACACAATGAGAAGCTGCTCTTGATCATAACATATGCATCATATGAAATTCTTTACTTAAGACACATTCAGAAAAATCTGGATATTCTTTTAAAAAAAATTGAAACCATTTAAAATTATTTAGAGATGATCAAGTACAGAAGTAGTTTGAATGTAATAATCAGATAAGACTTTTGATTCTTTTAGCTTTGAAAAGAATAAAATTTCAGAATATTAAAATATAGTTTCTTAAATACTTACTGCTAGAACAATATGTAATCCGACAAGTGAGATTTTCCCTGCTAATTTCTTTGTTTTCTGTAGGAGGGTCCACAAATGTTTGACAAACTAAAGATACTGTCATTACTAAGCGCACACACTTGCCAACCTAAGGAAGAAAAATAAGATGCCTTAAAAGAAAATTTACATAATTTTAAAAAGGGGATTCAAAGGGTACTAAATATTTAAAAATAATAATAATAGTAATAATAATAACTTAAAGTAATAATTATAGTTGAATTTATTTGATGTTGTTGTAGTGCAATGTAAACAATATATCATTGCAAGCAACCAAACCAAATTTTAATATTTAACTATTTTTGCTTATGTGGAAATGAACGTTGAATTGCTAATGTTCAACAGAAAAATTTTGTAACCAGTATAATAACTGATTTTGGAAATAACTATTTAAATTTGTCTCTTTATGAGCTAAAAAAAATCAGATTTATTTGAAGAATTTGTGATATAAGACTTCATAAAAAATCATTTTGCTGCTATTTTATTTTTTATTGCTAAATTTAAATGAAATGTTAGGTATTATGATAATTTCTAAATATAACAAAAACAGTCTAAAATTTTATAGCCCCAAAATTTTATTATGGAACTTCTAGATTGTCAAATATACTGTTGAAACAGATAATTTTACATAATGCATTTCTTTAATACTTTTATATAAATAAGAAAATTAAAATTCTTTAAAAATTTGAAAAGTCAAATCAAATTATAATAAATTAGCAATCATATTATATAACTGATCATCACTTATTTATCAAAATGAAAATTTTTTAAAAAATCACATTTAATTGAACATACCGGAGTTGAATCATGCTCTGTAGAATTATTACACACAATCCATATGTCATGTGCATCCTTATCTTCATCATTTGGTACTTGACGCATATGAGACCAAAACAAAGCATCTCGCTGAGTAGCAGGCCATACTCTTTTATGGATTTGGTGGAAAATCAAAGTGTTGCTAGATATTTCTTCAACAACTTTCATATTTTCAACAGTTGCTATAAAAACAAATGCAAAAAAAATCTATTAATATCATAAGAATATGCTTTTAAGCATCAATAAAAATTGTGCGAATAAAAGTGACTTTTCTAAAATAGACTGCGAGAATGAACAGTTTTGTCTAAAACAAGACTTTTAGAGAATCTTTAGATATGCAGATAAGATTATTAAAATAGAGAAGATTTCTAATTCACAAATAAAACACAATTAAGAAATGGTAATTTCACAAAAACCTACTATTAAAATTTAATTACTTATTATGAAATAGCCGATTGGAAACAAATGTTATATTTTTAGCCTGAAATATAAAGAATAAAATAATGATAAATTAATAGAAAGAACACTAAATTTCTTGTCTTGAAAATCCTAATATTGCTAATTATGTTCCTAATATAATAATTATCTCAAGTTCTGGAAAATTAATAATGCAAACCATGATGTCAAAAAACCAGACATATTCAACAGAATTTTCTGAATAAAATCATGAACATGAGGTAAAGCAAGAAATCATAATCAGATTCCTGAAGGAGTCGTAAAACTATTCAACATTCAGAGATATAAAGCAAATTTTCATGCTTCTATAAAGATGTCTGTCATCAAAAGAATAGAAGAAACAGTGACAGCAATATGATAGCATTGATTGGTTTTCGCTATCAAATAGCTAGATGATAAGAGTTTAGAAGTAATATAAAATTAATTAGATAACAGAAAGAGACAATCATAAACTATATATGGCAAAACATCATTTAGACATGTAGTGAGACTTGAGATAAGAGAACAAAAACTAAAAGCCATTATAGAACCCATTCAAAATCAAAATAGAGCCCATTCAAATGTCTAATTTTTCATAATGAACATCATCAATAATATTATGGGATCTGTCATTAGCATATTTTTAGTGATATAATAACAAAGATAATAATAAAAAGATAAAAAATGCAATTTGATTTGATGCTGCAAGTACAAATTCTAATAAGAGAACTTCTTCCCTGAAATTGAAGAACAGGAAATGTAGAACTCAATAGGAAACTTTAAGCATAGTGAAAATGAAATTACAGAAAAAGATTTGTATTATGAGCATGTGTAACTACACTACTTACTTTCCCAATCAAAACGATATTCTGGAGAGAAGAAATAGTGACACATTTCATGCCCAGTAACACCCTAAAGAATAAAATAAAATTGTATGCAATTTGAATTTGAAAATGAATGCAAAATAGATATCTAAATATGTAAAATATTGTAAAAACCAAATAAAATTTAAAGAAACTATAATTAAAGATAATGTCAAAATACTGCAAGATAATGCATAGAATCAATATTTAACAGAAAGAAACTCTTCTCATAAATGATTTCTGTAACAAATAATTTATCTTTATAAATCAGAATGCTGTAAAATTCATTCTTAAGTAAAACAAAATTACTGTTTATCAGAACAGAAAAAAAGTATATCACCAAAATTTGTTTGCATGTTTTTATATGATCCAATTTAAAATAAAATGTAGATAATAAATATTATGAATCTCAGTTAATTCAAATAATATTAAACTAGAAGACTGCTGGATAAATAAGATAGTCAGATTAATAGAGATCCATTTTTTAAAAAAATTTTAATATCAATGCTTACTGTGCAAAATATACATAATAGATAGATAAATAATAAAATATTGCAAATATATAGCTCAAATTATATGCAGTAGCCATCACAATTAATGAATGCCTTTCATTTAACATTTCCCACTCACTAAACTGAAAAGGTCAGACAGATTTCGTTTAAAAAAAAAAAGGACAAGATATTTTTATTACATTAATTCTTATCAAATTTAAATAAAAAATTTGGAAAAAAAAAGGCTAATATTACATAAACCGTTGAGGTTATAAAAGTATTCCAAGAGGATAATTTGAAAAGATTAATTTAAGCATATAATATACGTGTAAGGAAAGCATTACCCTAACTGTATGCACAGCTTTTAAAGGATCACACACAATACCACCTTCTTCTACTTCTCTACGGTACATCCTCATTTCACCATCTTCAGCAAAAAGTTGCCATCCGCCTTCTCCTACACCCATTTTGGCATATTTCAATTGCTCTGAAGTAACATTATCAATCTAAAAACAAAAACATTCTTTTTTCATTTATTATCAAAAAAGATTTTTTTAAAAATGAATAAGGGGAGGGTTTGCATTTAAGAAATAATTAATAAGTCCATATAAGCCTACTTGTAAAAAATTAATACAAAAGTCAAATTAGTATAAATTTCTTTTTAAGCAATTAACCTTAAAAGTAAATTCAATTAAAAAAGTGAAAGAGCTTCTAAGGAAGAATCTATAATATAATATCAACTACAATACATAAAACAAATACGTAACTAAAATATTGCAAAGTTAAAAAAATAGAAATCTGCAAGTGGAATTCTGTAGGAAAATTATAAATAATTAATTCACTAGAAGAATACCAACATGATTTAGTGCAAATGAATCATGCTAAGCTCTATGGTCTGAAAAAGTGTTAAAATTATCTTCAAATACATAAACAACAGTAAACTTTTGATTATTTGCAGATAAGAGAATCCACACTGCAGATTATATAACTCCAAAGTATTAGCAAAAATTTTTCAGAAAAAAAAGTTTTTTAAACAAACAAACACTTAATTCCTTATAAAAAATAACACCAATGAGCTTTTAAGCAGAATAACTGTTCAAAAGCACTTCTATGTTGATCCACAAAATTTTTAAGTCTATTAATAAAACTCATTTTTTTAAATGTTTGTTTATGGATTTTCTTTGTATCATGTAACTTCCAATGCAACTGGGAGTTTACTATGCTTTCAAATACAACATAATAAAATTCAAAAATTTAAAACTGACTACAATGATACACCACAATACTTTCTTCTTCCCAACTTGACGTCATGCTATATTATGTATCACGATAGTAATGTATTCTAGAATATACTACAGTAAGAATAATCTCAAAGAAAATCCAAAACAAGACATTATATATATATATAAAATGTGTATTTAACATAAAAATTAAAAATGATCTCATCTTTCCTTTAATAAAGTTATGTTTTCTGTCACATTTCTTGTAAAATAAAAATGCACAGAAATTTAAATAATCCTAGTTTCGTGTTTTGTTTTAGCAAATATTCTAAGAAAAATAAATAAAATTTAGCAAGCACTAATCCAACAAACTACAAAATAGAAGAAATATATTTGGAAATATTATTTTAACACAGCAAGAACAGTAAAAGACATATTTTTCTATAGATGTATACTCATGTTTTATACCAAAATCAATTGCAAAAAAAGACAGACTAATTCAGATAATAACTCAAGAATATTCTACAAAAATAAAATTTAAAAAGCCACTTTGCAATAGCTTTTGAATAGTAAAAATTGTGAACAAACCTCAGGCCACAGAGGATGATTCAATGCAATTGATGGAGACATAGGACTTTTGGTTTCCAAATTATAGCTTCGACTTAGTCTCTAAAAGTATAAAGCAAATGCATTTATTACATTATTCTGATGCAAAGAAAAAAAAATACAATAATGAGATATTTTGTGTCAAATTCATGTAATTGCACTAAAAATGTTTAAATCTGCACAACTTAATTAACCTTATAGTTTGTTTAAATAATAATTTAACTAACTTGTAATGCAGGGAAAAAAAATAAGTTAAATTTTTCTTTCTTGTCTAAATATGCCATGAAAAGAAACTAATAGAAATCTGAATGTAACATTTTCATAACAATCACATTAATAAATATCTTACTTTATAAAGCACTTTTTTTCCCATATTGCCAAATTATAAAACTCCTTATTTATTCTAAAACAAGTTTAAAAATAATAATTTTTTTAATCTATGATCAATTTGATTAAAAGATATTAAATTATAAAGTGAAGAAGACTAAAGAAAAACAATGTTGATCCTACAGCACCAAAATCAAAAAGACTTTCTAAATCATGTGGCACTTAGTACAAACACATTATCAGTTTGTTTAAAATAAGATAACAAAGAAAAGATAAATGTCTTTTTTAACTTATCTACAAAACAGAAATAAATATTACTTGCAAACAATGTAGTATTTTTTGTAGCTACTGAATATTTAAAGAATCTAAAATCTCTTTCGAAAAAAAAAATCAGCATTTAACAAATATAGTAGTAACATGAAAATATCATTCAATCTTTAAAATGAATAATTTAAAAACGAAATTGCAAAATGAGGTAATCAAGATGATACGAGCATGAGAAGAATTTTTTAAAATTTAGTAAGAATTAAACTATTTATGGTTTATTAAACTTTTATCTCTTCTAAATTTTTATCTCTCATAAATAATTTATCAATAATTTTTGTAAATCTTATGGTTTATTACATCTTTCAATTCTTAAAAAAAAAAAAAAAAAAAAAAAAGGGATTAGGAAACTGTACAACATTATTTCTGCAAACCACACCAAAACAGGACAAAATTAGGCAAATTCAGTTTATGAGGAGACTTGGTCAGTTACTAATATATATTTACAGCATTAATCTGTATACATGAAAGTGCATTAATCAGCCGATTTAAAGAATCAAAATTTTGACACAGATGGTGAGTGGTGAAGGAGCATGTATGATAGCATATCAACATGGTAATCAAGAAGCTATATTGAAAGTGCATTGTTTAAAAATTGATAATTCTAATTAAATTAACAATTTACAAATATTTTAATAAAATATTTATCATTTTATAATCACAAAATAATTATTCATTTCTACATTATTTAAATCATATATATAAAATTTAATTAAAAACAAAATTTTTAATACTGCTTTAACAGAGATAAATAATTATTTTTATAATGAAAAAATTTGCATAGCCTTTTTTTAATCATAAATCTAAGAAATTTTATCTGCATCTATTAATTTTTATAAGAACCAGAATTATAATTATCATAAAATATTAGGATTAAAAAACATTTTGACAAATTGTATAATTTATGGTGACAATGTGTGTTTACAAGAAACAAGAACAGCATTTCTTTGGGAGATAATTTAGAACCATCAACCTTCAAATTTAGAGCCATTTGCTTATATAAATAATAATTTTGTTTATATAATACCTTTGTTTTCCATATTTGGTTGCTAACTGTGATTTCCAACTATGTCCATGAAATTAGAATGAAAGCTTGTAACTATTTTCATATGCTAATTTAAAAATTGTAATAATATTTTAATGAAAATAGTAATTATAAGTATTATTGATGACCCACAGTGTTGTTATTATAAAATAATAACTATTAAAAATTAAATTTTAATTAGTTATTATTTGAATGAACAATTTTTTTTATGAATAAGAAAGATTATTGAATAAATATACCAAATCTTATCTGACAAGAATTTCCCATGTCACGCTATACCTTAGTTAAAATACATTCATGTATAATTATTTTCCAAATAGATAAAAAAATTAAGAAAATACACTTTAAAATAAAATAAAACAGATTTAAATGATTTCAGAAATTAAAAAAGTATCTAATGTTCCTTTTAAAACACATTTTTCTTCAATTTTTTTCCCCATGCATTCAGATAGACAATTATTTATGGTACAGGAAAGGTGATATATTGCTTCCTACATACTTATAAGGGTTTGTACTTCTTTCAAAGTATCAACTTTTGTATATGTATAGCTATCAATATCTTGTTTAATTCAAGTATATATACTACATACTAGATTTAAAAATATTTATATTTTTAGAATAATAATTAATGATTTTTCAATTTTAACAAAATTTCCTATTGCACACAAGAAATTCTAAATAAAAATATTTATAAAGAGACAGGGTGAAAGCCACCAATAAATCTTTATGAACCTTCTCTTCCTCCTGCTGTTCACTTCTGTCTAAAGCTGCATCCACAGCATCAAAGAATTCGTCCTCATTAATCATAGAATGTGGACCCTCCTAAAATATAATTTATTAAACACTTATTTTCAGTGCAAAAAATTATGATAAAAAAAATGTGGAAAGATATATTAGAATGAATTACACTAAACTTATTTCTTTGTTTTAAATTATATCACAAAATTGTAATAATAGTAATAATTGCATTTATTCAGATGCTACTGCCTATGATGAATTTTCTTATCGTTGCATTTTTATTTTCTTGAATACGAAGTATAGAAAAAGTATTGTAATCGTCAAATAATTAAAACTTGAGATTTTGATGACTCTCTATGTTTTAGATCTCCCTGTATTTGAAAAACATATTTTTGGAAAATGTTCATCTGTCTGTGACAAAGATAACTCAACAGTGCATTGAGTTAGATGGATAAAATTTAGTATACTGCACTTACACAAAATTTGTAGATTTCTATCAAATTTTGAGTGAAATCTATTTAGAGGAAACCCGTGTGTCTGACTGTCCAAAGAAAATTAACATTGTAAATGCAAAACAAAGAGAGGAAGGCAGAAAAAATTCGGTACAGAGATTTAACCTACATAGTGTACACATCTATCAAATTTTGAGCAAAATCCAAAATTTATCCATGTGTACTTTCAAAAACATGTTGAGTCAATAACTCAAAAATGCAAGGACTTATTGGGTACACCAATCCTTCTGATTTAAATAAGATAAATTAGCATTAATGTATCAGCTTGTTTATCTTATTTCATATAAACAATTTACAACATTTCAAAGTTTTAAATCACTAAAAATATGAAGCAAAAAAAGCCACTTACTTCATAATCTGGTCCACCTAAAACAACAGGTCTAATAGATTTTACTTCTGATAATGCCTGTTTATAAGCTTCTTCCAATTTCTTTCTTTTTTCTACCTCCTGAAAACAAATATTAATGAAAATAAATTAAACTCTTTTGTTTATTTAATATAATACATATGGAGAAAAATGAAAAAGTATTATGGACATGATAATCATGCACATGATAATCATTATATGCACTTTTTAAAAATCATTTAATGTATTTTTTTCCCATTTAAAACAGGTAGCTACTTAATTAGATATATGACATGACAGAATGCACCTTTTCCAATCTTCTTTTCCAGTTTTCTTCTCTTTGAGAAAGAAGTTCAATGCAATGGGACAAAGTATTTAAAATACCACTAGTTGTTGCTTTAAATGTAATTGCTTCACCTCTGAAATCGACTGCATGTGCTCCATGTTGAGCGAGTAATTCTTTTGTAACAAGAGTTGAATGTCCTATGGATGAGATAATTCAATAATAAAAATCCTTTTCCATACAATTTACCAATATACTGTTTTTTTATTAGAAATTTAACGGTGTTTACATATACAATATAAATGAAATTGTGAAGAGTTTTGAAGAAAAATAAATATTGCAGTTTCTTCCATTTTTTTTATAAATTATTTATATGAGATTTCATTTACAAACAATAATCTTATAATAACCTTTATTTTTATTATATTTAGATTAATATCATAATCAAATATTTAATACATAATCTTTCAATATTAAACACTAAAAGATACTTATAAATCAATTGAATGGTTGGAATCAGAATATATTAGCAAAAGGCCTAAGAGATATTCAATTAATTAATTTTTGAATGCCTTGCAAACTTATAGCATACTCAACAATCAGGATTAAAAGACTACAAGGGGGAAAAAATAAGATAAACATAATTATGATAATTATGTAGAAAATGGCATAACAGCCTAACTTAGTTAAAAAAAATTAAGAGTCTGTATTATAAAATTATTCTGTAAAATATGTAAATTTTTTACAAAAATATGAAATTCCTTACCATACTGTAATTCACACTAAAATTAATGAAATGTAAACAATTTATTTAAATGTTTTATTTATAATATATAAATAAAAAAAGTAAGATTCTAGACAGGAAGGGATAAAGTAAAGTATAAATTAACTTGAAAATAGATTAACATAAAATAAGAGTGATAAATTTGTAAAAAAATCCCCTTTTTATAAACGAAGATTTTAACAAAATATATCTTTTATCTTACTAATATATAAAATTTCATATTAATGAAAAAAGTAATTACCTTTAAATCTATGTGCAGGAGATTCAATCTTATGATCTGCTATAGCTATATCACCAGCATTTTCATCATAATCTTCATCAATGTCATCCACTAAAAATGATTGAGTTTCTCTTACACAGACAAATAAAACACTTATATATAGTTCAATGTCCTACAACTCAATTGTCAAAATCAAAATAATTAATTTAAATAAAGAATGAAAAATTCAACAACTAATTTTCAAGAAAGCAGTAAAATATTCCTATGTAATTTAGAAAAGCAATTATTTCTTTAATGAATTAAAAGTTTACATCTGAGAACATGAAATAATCATATTCCTTTTTAAAAAATGAATGCATATGAAGCAGTTTCATTAGGAAAGTTTGATAACAATAACCTGATATACAATGTTTTTGCTTCATGATTCAATCTTAAAATATGATATATCATCTCTCATAGGTAAGAAAAAAAAAATTATGTCACATTCTATTGAGTGGAAAGACTTTGGCATGCAGATAAGATAAAAAGAAAGGCAGTCTATTCAAAGAAAGTAAATAGATTGAAAAAAAAAAAAAAAAAAGGATCACCTGCCACATCAGCATTAAGTTACATCATATTACGAACAAAATCTATTAAAGAATAGATTATGAAATAATGACAATAAGATTTTTTTTTTTTTTTTTTTTTTTTACACAGATGGTAAGAAGGGCAAAACTTTTTTTCAAATACTAAGTTAATATTTTGAAAATAAACTATTTCATTCTTAAAAACTACTTTGAACTAAAACTAAACTGATAAAAATATCATATATAAATCTATCTTTAAAAAGACAAAATATATATTTAAAAGATGCTGTGATAGCATATAAGTTGAATACATGATTCCAATCACAATAAGAAATTTCATTAAGTAAAATTATTTGTTCTTTAGCAAAATTAAAAAAAATAATCTTTAAATTAGGATTCATGAGTTGAGATCCCAAATGTGACCATTGATAAGTGCTATAAAGTTGTTTAATATTTAGTAGGGATTGTTTTATTCTGATTCCTTACTACCATCTAAAAAAAAAAAAAAACTTTTTTTATAATTATTTTTAGTAATTACCTCTTTGTTAATATTTATTTACAAATAAATTTTGTGGCAAAGGCAATTTTTTTAAGCAATTAGTATGTTTATTTAAAAAATTAAAAAAAATATTTTTTTATTTAACATTTACAAAAATGCTGATGATTTTATATCAATCAATACATCCATTCATTGTGACTTTCATTGATTGATAATACCAAGCATAATCTGATTAAGGCATTAACAGTACATTAGTAAAAGAAATTTTTTGTTCATTAAAATCTAAGAATTCCATTTGTATTTGAGTGAATGATTCCATGTACTCATAACAGAAGATAAAAGCATAATAAGAATATGTCGAATTAAAAAAATTATTCATAATAATTCCTTTTTAAATGATTCATTATACCATAAAAATGCACTATAATTTTAATTTAGAAATTAATTTTAGAGACATTTTTACAATTAATGATTTTGAATAGAATATTTTTAGTGCTCATTCAAAAATAAAATGATATTATCTTTCAAAAATGACTTTTGTACGATTTTTTTAAAATATTTTGCAACTTTTTAATAATACCATTATATTGTGCATAATTTTCTTACAAGTTTTTAAAAATAAGTTTTTTAATGATACTGTAATAAACCATTGAAATATGTCATTATTGTAATATCATTTACAAATAATATTAAAGTAATGAAAATTAAATTTCATAATTTTGGAGTGATTTGTCAGAGAAATTACATTCATGCAAGATTAAATTTTATTTTTCATAAGATATTACATTCATGTGTTTTAATCAATTATTTTGCATTTGATTTCAATGTTTTTTTTTCCCATAATAATAGCTGTTGCTTGAGATATAATGTTCATATGTTTGAAGCTATTATTTTATATTTGATTTCGATATTTTAATTTGCAAATGTTTTTTTGGTAGTAACTTTATTAATTTTAAAAATAGCAAAAAAGTTATCTTCTTAAGACACCATCATTACATTAATTAATTATACTGTTCTTAATAAGTAGATAAACTGTTATTCATCAGCCAAATTTAAAATTATTATGACCTTTTGACAAGATTCTTCAAGAACTCAAATTTTGAACACCTTTAAATATTCAGTATTATTACGATGAAAGACAGAATTGTTTTAAAATAATTAACAAATTAATTCAAATTTTCAAAAATATTTAAGATAAAAACAAGCAAAACCTTAGAATTTCAGAAAATACAGAGAAAGAAAACCAATTGATTGAAATTTAACAACTTAATATTTTATATAATACAAAAAAAAAAAACACCCTAATTTCTTCTTTTAAGACCTATTGCAAAAACCAAAAATCTTTTCTTTTGAGATGAATGCAAAACATTCTATAAGTGATAGCATACTGAAGTTAAAAAATTTGCACATAAAAAAGAAAGAATAAATAAGTTTATAAACACAGCAATTAAGTTGTAAAAAAAAACATAAAATGCTTTGTTTTCAAGGTTAGTTTATGTTATCAATTGTATGATTAAATTTTTACGAAAAAGTAAAATTAATAGAAATTGACATTGGAAGAAATTAATACAAGATCAAGATAAATTAATCAAATTTTAATAGAAAAAAGCTCTCAATAATTAATTTTTTTTTGTAGAAATAGAAAAAAAAATTTCAGAGAATAAGATAATAAAACTAAATATATTTTAAATATTTTGTCACACCTCCCAAGGAAATCTTAAAAATTACAATACTTATTAGCATTAAGTAACATTTAGAAATTATATATCTTTTAATTAATTTTTCTGTTTCTCTCATAAAAAAGTGAATGCATATACTTAGCTTAAAAATAAACAAAATGCATACATCTTAATTATGAATGTAATTATGTTTAATAATGCAATTATGCTTAACTAATGCATGCAAATCATATTAATATACATGTTTTATATTGCTAAGACCAGTAATAAAAATAATAATTAAAAAAACACTATATGCCTTTGGGGACCACATGTTTGCTGGGAGTATAGTTGTTCTTAATAACATTGAAATCTCTTATGCATGTATTGATGTTCCTTATTTCTTCAACAAATTTTGTGCTTAATAGTTTTCTCCTATTCTGTTTAATGTGTACACGAACCTTCCCAATGATTTCTATGACATCATAGAGCTATTAAAAATATAACTTACTACTACTTTTGTAATAATGTAACATCTCTTTCTAATTTCTCAGCAACAAAATATCTCCCACTTTTCTGTTTTCAACAATCAAAGAAAAGTATGCAATGGTTTGAATTTCAATGCAGCAATGAAATGTATTGTTAAAAGTTATACAAAAATGAATTTTTTTTAAAACTGTCGAAATTCAGCAAAAAACTGAATAACTTTCCATGGAATCATAATGTTAATTAAAGAAATGAAAAAAAAAATTAAAGATGTAAAAATTAGTTTCATACAATAACATTTTTGACAATAACCAGGAGAAAATGCTAAAATTTTACTTAATTTTCAATTAATTAAAATCTTTTAAAACTCATTCCAAAGTGCTTAATTCTTTTCTCCAAAACATATATGCGACAAATTTGATAGTTCAAGATGAAATGGGTAGTCCACTAGAGCACATGCACATACATACATATATAATAAAACAAGACTAAAATTTATATCAGATATTTCTGTATCTTCCATACTCACTGACTAGACTTGACCAAATAGCAGAGGAAAATAACACCACAACATGTTTTAACTAAGATACAGAAGAGAAAACTAAGGTTTGCTGCTCTTGAGTAAGTTATGGGCAGCTAATTAGCAATTCTGAGTAGAAAAGGCACAGAATAATAAAGTTCTCTAAGATGGGTGCTGCAGGGTTTGTTGCCAACTCACCATCAACATGTTTTAAAATTAGATGGGAACAATGGGGATTAAAGGATATATATTGAGTCAGATATATTTTAAATTATAACAGTTGTACATGATAAGACTTTTTAAAATGCTTTCCATTCCACTTGTATTGCAACCTCAAGTAATAAAATAAAAAACTGGTGACTGACAATTAGTTTCTTTATTAGTGATGTAGTGGTCATATGTGACCAGCAGAGAGAATTTAATTATTTTTCAGAGAGAACTTAATTACTATACTATATAACAACTTACTATGAACATCATTATCTTTGTGGCCTTCATCTTTTAGCATTTCAGCACATACATCAAAATAACTCTGCAAAGTATCTACTTGTCTACACAATATATCCTTGAATGTTTCCATTTCAGCAAGCTTGACTCTTAATCCTCTAGCCTTCTTAAAAGATGTTATGCTTGCATTTGATAAGCTAGTGGAACCTACAGATACAGCAGAGCCATGCCTTCTTAGACTATTTTCACTACCATATGCAGAATCCCCCTACAATAGAAAATATAAATTAAAATTTTAAAAAACTGATACTTGTTTCATTTTTTTATTATTTTTGTTCAAAGAAACTAAGGGTAATGAATACTCTACTTAAATTGAAATCAAATTGGAAAAGAAACCATAGATAAGAATGGTTACTTATTAGAAAGAAAAAAATTCATTAATTTCATTGCTCATTTAATTTAAAAACTTACTGTTTCAGAAGAATGTTATACAAGATTATATTGTTTTCATTGTAGTAACTGATGTAGTAGTATAAGATTATGTTATTGCAAGTTATAATAACCAGTATTTACTGAAATATTATAAATTCTATTCGATTTATTTTCTTTGTTGGGTGATTTCAGAATAATAATCAAAACATAATAATAATAATTAACATCTTTTCTTAATTAAAAAGTTGTTGCCTTTAAATATAAAATTAAAAAAAAAAACCCGAGTCTTTTATTAATGCAGTAATTATCCAATATCAACAACTAAACAGCATTTCACCATGAAGCTGGTAAAAAATTGTAACTTTCATGATATACGGTTGG
This sequence comes from Argiope aurantia, assembly GCA_026543865.1. NCBI lineage: Eukaryota > Metazoa > Arthropoda > Arachnida > Araneae > Araneidae > Argiope > Argiope aurantia. The sequence continues at coordinate 179,937 of JAPMOR010023450.1, read as the reverse complement.
AGTTTATGCCATATATATAGAGAGAGAGCTAATTAGAAAGTAACAAAAAATTATATAAATCAAAAAGAAAGATTTACACACTTCATAATGAAAATCAATTTCAAATAAAGCAATATTGCACAAAACACAATGTTAATCCAACTGTTGTTGTTAATCTAAAAAGTTATCTGTTATTAAGTACAGTATAATATAATAATAGCACAACAGCTAATGTTTACAGCATTTGTTTTTTATTACTTATTTTTGAAAAATATGAAATGTTTGCAAATAATTTTTCATTTTTTTTCTAAAAAAATTGTAAACATATTCCTTTATATATGTAATGATTCTTATGATAAAGCTTTTGCAACTAAATGAGTGAAATCTATAGTAGTATGTTATGTTTAATAATATTCAATGATTATTTAAAGCTTTGTAAGACTAATATGATTATAACAAACAAATGTAATATAATCATAATGCCTATCAACTATTTATTTCAAAAAATGAATAATAATTAATTTCACATGAATTTACCAGTTTTAATTACAGATGCAAATTAAGTGACAAGAGCTGCACAATTAATTAAAAAAATGATTTGTTTAATAGCTTAGAATAAATATTAAAAAATATACATACTGAAATTAATTAAAAATTTACAATTTAACGCATACATGTAATGATATTTTAAACTCTAATTTCAATTATAATTAATTTCCAAAGTTTTATCTTAATTTAGCCCATAGTAACTTCATTCTAAAATATTCTCTTATTTCCTGAATCCATTCCACTTTTTCTATCTAATTAGTTCAACTGAAGCTTTGTAAAAATGCTTTCGTCAGTGGTTCCTATGCTCCGAAAGAAGGGATAAAAAATTGACAGCCAAGCATATTCTTCTAAAAGATCATTATGATTATCCCTATTATAATCCCTACCAAAATCTCACAGTATATATTCACAGGGATAAAATTTTCATGAGCTTTTTCCTTATTTGGTGTTGTGCTGGTTGCTTCTGCCTGTAGAAAAAATCATGCCTCCCAGGATGAAATAAAATGAAGGTAAAAATTCAAAGTGTGTCTTCAGCCACGACTCTGCTTCAAAAATTAAATGTTTACATACATATACAACATAAATTCAACAAATTTTTTCATATGCATGCATCATAAGCAAAGGAAAAAAAAAATCTCATAATAATTATTCATTCATAATAATAATTATTATTTTCATGCAATTTTCAATGACATGTCAAAAATCTAATCAGATATCTAATTAATCGATAAATTATCACATATATTTAGTAAGTAAAAATATCAGCTTTTTTTGTGATGTATATTAATTTCAAGGTAAAACAGAAAATGTTTTATTTCCCCCTTTCTTTTATAGATACTTTATAATCACATAAGCAAAGCAAATTATGTCAGCAAAGCTAAATGCTGTCCAGAACACAAAATACAATTTCCACATTTTCCAAGGAGGTCCAATTAAAGACAAAACCTTCTCTTTACTTTCCATGTACATTCAGATCACTTTTTCCTCTCTTCTAATATTATTGACTGAATAAATTTCCAGGAAAGTTAATAGTTTTTATTTATTATTACATTGTACAAATAAGATATTACATAGTTTCATAAAAATTATGGTAATTTTTCTGCTATTTATTCTTTAATTCTAAAAACAATTATGCAACTTATGTAAAATAAAATAAATTCTACAAATAAAACACTAATGCTGAGGTAATAAGTTAATGCTGAATGATGTACGTAATTCAACTAAAATCGTAAATATTCATATGACAGAAAGTCTAAACATTTTAAATAGTTCACTTAACGGCTTCATATTATTAGTGAAACATTATGCTATTACTATTTGTAAAAAAAAAAAACCTATTTTTAAAAAAAATTAAATTTCATGCCTGAGAAAAAATTTGTTATACACTAATTCATAACTCTATTTTACAGAGATGGAAAAAACAAACAACAACAAAATGAGAGAATGGATATCAGCTTCTTTCACACATATTATAACCATGTAAAAAAATTAAAGGTACCTTATAAGTTACCTTATAGGCTTCTAATGTCTCAACCCATCGATTTCTTTCTTCAGGAGTTTCAGCTCTCAGATACCAAACACAATCATGAACGCTAACATCAAATCTACATTCATCAAATTCATGAGGCTGATAAAAAAAAAAATCATTTTAGTAATAATAAAAATATGCTTCAAATAATATATTTTATGGCAGTAATATATGAAAAATTATTCTTATAGAAGATTTCACTGAATCAAAATATATTTCAATAGTTCATATTAAATCTTCTCAAAACGTATTAAACATAAAATAAAGCATTAAGGTTAATAGTATAAATATACCTTTTTTTTTTTTTTACCAAAACATTATTGAAATTTCAAAAACGGAAAAATAGGTTAAATATAAATTCAAGTTTTATATTTTTTTCAGAGAAAATACATTTGAAAGTAAATTTGCAGAATTTAATAAATGCAACTTTACAATTTACACAATTTTATCATAATAAGTATATTTCATTCAAACTTAATCTTCTTTGGCATAAAATTTGAGTTCCATTATTTTTACAATAAAGAAATCTATATTTATACTAAAATTAGTTGTTTTATTTTGTTATGGCATGATAAATATGTTAAAAATGTATAAAAGGATCAAGGAATTCAGCTGATTTTTAATTATCATCTTATTCAACGTAATATTAAATTTCAGATACCAATTTCTTTTTTTAAAAGTATTTTTTATAATAATACTTAAACAAAGAAAAGAGAAAAATATAAATCCACATCTTTTAGTTCGGGTTCTGTATGAGAAATGGCATACAAATTATTAGTTTTTCAATTGTAAGAGACTAAGCAGCTTTATCAAACTGTAGCTTTCTTCAAATGATCTTACAAAAGCCATCCATAACATGAGGATAGGTGACCCTGTTTTAAGCATATTGTTTAGAAACAACTTATCTAAGAAATCAGACCTTCACAATGAAAGTAAAAGAATGTCCATTTAACCCTGAACTAATTAAAGCAGAAGTAAATCAGAAGTCATTTTGAAAGCTCTTATTCTTCCACCTGTTTATCAAGGATATTTTAACAATTCCAGGAAATAAATTGCATTTGTTTGCAGTTGATATAATTATGATGAGATCTCATCTGTTGACTAATGCAGGTAGGCTTTCAATTAGTAAAGATTAGTCTTAAAAACCAATGCTAGAAAATTGCTGCTATAATGTTTTAAAATTCTTCCGAGAATAACAATCTTTCGCTTTTTAGTTATATCAGTCTTAAATTACAGTAAATTTAATTTTTTAGACAAATTTTTAACATTGATTTTAGCAATCAAACTAGTCACAGATTCAGCTTTGGAACTATTTTAATTTTTCACTGATTTCTGTCTTGCAAAGGCTATTGTTAATGCCAAGATGTGGTTTCAGTTCCAGATTTTTAAACTTCTAGTTCATACCCAAAAATTAGAATTCCAGCACAATTATCTAAACTTGAGCGCTAATCTCACCATCCAAACAAATACTATTATATTGGTCAATAATTATATCAAAAAGATCTACTGAGAAGTTATTTATCAAAATTTCAACAATATTTTTCTATTGTAGATCAAATGGCAATAAGCTTTCAAATATTTATTACACTAATACTAATATGTCTGCATCAAACAATTAAGTTCATTCCTTTTCTAACAGATTACAGATCTAGATAATTGCATTTCATAAATCACAACATGATATGCAATTATATACAAACAAGAACATATGCACATATACTTTTAACTTTGTTATTAAATAATTTGTTCTTGAAAAGTTTTAATCATATTTGCAAACATAAAAAAATTTAAAATAAATATCTATATATGCTAATATGAATCATAAGTTGTGAGAAAATATGATGATTATAATACCAAGTTGAAATAATTTATTTGAATACGTCTATAACTATTTAAAAGGAAGGGAACAAATTAAAAAAAAAAAAGTATATTTCCTCACCCTTCCTAGTATTCTATTATTTAGATTTTATAAATTTCATATTTAAAAAATTACCATCTAAAGTGAATGAATCCATTTTTCAAAATCATATTTCTTAATCAATGCATATTTTACTAATGAATATTTCAGGAAACATAAATAATTAAGAATTATCTGCTTTTAAGATGAGCTGGAAAAAAATATTCCTCTGTTTAAAAAATTAAAAAAAAAATTAGATGTTTTACAGAACAATGCTTCATCAATACTGCAAATATAATATCCGAGTCAATTAAAAACAAAATTTTTTCCCTCTAATGTTTCTTTAAAAATCACTTTATCAGGTTGCCAGCAGTCAACAACTATGAAATACGAAAATCCATTCATTGTTGAAGAAAATGATGCATTAAACTAAGCTAACCAAGTCTGTAAATATTCAATAATTTCTTTTTGTATAATGTTTTTCATTTTTCCACACACATTTACTTTTAAATACTTCAAAATACCTTTTAAATAAAATTACCTGATTTCTACCTAAAACAGATGTTATTTATAGTATACAATTTTGGATAAACAAGACATGATTGACAGTTTATCAATAATGAGTAAGGTAATCAGTCTCTAAAAGAGAAAGACATTTCTAACATTGAAGTGCTAATTTTCTATAGATATTAAAATGATGCACAAACATAATTTTTTAAAAAAATTTTATGTACTAATGAAGACTTAATTTCTTGAAAAAAAGGAAAACAATTATGGAAATGGTTAATAAATATAGATAATCTGTAATCCTACTGATTAGAAAAGTTTATTTGAGTGAAACAAAATATCAAATTTGGAAGGCACGAAAAAAGAAAAATGCATACTTTTTAAATTGAAAGTAAGTAGACTATACTGTGAAACAAGCAAAAACAAATAATTAACTAAACAAATAATTAACTAACTTTAGTATGATTTCAAATCATACTAAATTAAAACGACATAAAATAATTTCAAATTCTAAATAAATGCAAATAAAAATATTCATAAGAGAACAAGTCAAATTATTAAACTTTTACAAGGATGTTATTACAACTATTTAAAAAAATATAGATATCTTTATTTAATTAATGGATCAAAATAAAGATAAAAACTCACTTTGATAACAGCTTTAAAGATACTTATAGCACCACGACAGCCATAAGCTGTGTCATCCTCCGATTTGTAATAGGCTAGAGTACCATCTTTTAAAACTATGTAGCGATCTTGCCACCCATGGATATAATTTGTCCATTTACTAAGAGTTCCATGCAATTCTGGTTGAGTAAATCCATTTTCTATATCTTCTTCATCTTCGCTAAGATTCACACTATGATCATCACACATGTTTTAGAGACTTATGTGAACACGTTACGAGATTTTAAAAAAATCTGTTTATATTAATAATGCTATTGATGATGGAAATAAGACATTAGTAATAAAAATCATTATCAAAATCTGGATGCAATTGTTGAATTCACAGAAATAGAAGGTGGATTAAACATAAACAACTGCGGAGATATTAAATCAACATTTAGCCTTGTGAGAAGTTGAGTTGTAGTTAACTTTGGTTGTGACTCCTGATATATTGAAAAAATATTTTTAAAGCAGCCTACAGGCTAGCAGACAATGATAATCTAGTCTGAATATCAAATTTTAATTTTAACTTCTGCTATTTAACTAAAAAATCCATTAAAATATATTTAGAAAAAAAAGCACACAATATTGTCAAGTTACAACTAGTAAGTTACTATTTAGTAAGAAGATCGATGTTATATGACATTCACAGTTGTATTCGCCATCTGATTGTGCTGTCTCATGTATTAATCGACCTCTTTAATTTTTAAGGAATATATTTGAATCTTTCGATCTTAAAATTATATTTGGAAAAAAGGAGATAAATAGAGATTCCGGACCATAAGATATAGCAATTAAATATCTTTTTTTTATATATATTTTTGCCTATTATCATTCAAATCTCATTGTAGATGAAAAATATGTAATTTTAAATCTTCAAAACTCTATCATTAGTTGAAATTTATCACTTATTTCTTCTAATTTAATTTTGATTTTGAATTAATATAAGCAGTTTGTTAATCTATCGATTTTGTATTAAAGTGAATAGTATAAGCTCAAAACCCCTCTATCGATGCACAGTGCCACGAGTGTAAAATACGAAAATGTTACCTTTTCAGAGGCAAGTGCATTGTAATCATAAGAATACTGTCTCATAAAAATAATACATTTCAACATTTGTTTTTCTTAAAGTTGATTTTAAACAGTTTGTTTATTAGCATTTAATTAAATTGATTATTAAATTTTTGAAATGATGTAAGAAAATTATAACAAAGATATTGCAGTTAAATAATTATAGTCAAACCTCACTTAAGGGCATCTCTCATAATGAGCAAAACAAAATATAAAGAAATGACTCATTTAATGAGCGGAATTTTGCAAAACGTGACATGAAGACATCGTGACGTCGCATACAGACTCCTGTATTTCGGCTATCAATCTATTTTTAAAGCTCTTTTTTTTCCAAATTACAAACAGAATTGTAAATTATAAAGAAAATTTTATGGCGCTATAAACGAAAAAAATGTATGGCGAGTACTTTACAAACATGAAATATATTAAAAAAATTCCGAGTCCAACTTTATCAAATCTTATCAGGTGTCAGGGACACTTACAAGGATTAGAGATCTTCAATCCAGCCAAAAAGTAACCTACATGTATCTGGAAAAGAGGTCGGCCATCCTTTAGTGGCTTGACAATATTTCTAAAGATCTCAGCCTGCTGTATGTTAGAAAATGGATATTTGTGGCACTATATAGGCAGCGACTGGAACGGTCATAGCTTGTTCTAAGCTGTCGTATTTAAGAAGAAGAAAATATAAAGTTAATTGAATTTTAAAAAGTAGGAGAGACACTTTATTAAGAGTAATGATTATGATTTCGTAATGCGGGATAAAATAAAAATATTTCAATAATATTCGGACATAAATAGAAGCTACGTCAGGAGCTGATTGCCGAAATTGTATTCTGTGATGCAGGAAAAAATGAAAGATTTTTCATAAAGACAAGAGGATATAACAACCTTCCAGTTAAATAAGGAAGATGCTGAAAACATGGAAAACTGTTGCATCTTATATTGAGAATCATCACTTTGATATAGCAATAGCTGTATACGCTAACATTTGATTTAACAATCATGCTGTGTCTTATTTTCTCCAAATTTTGAAGGGTGGGCAAAAACAAATGTTTTAAAAACTTTCTTGTAAAAAAGCATGAATTATAAATAATAAATTGTATTATTATAAATTTTTTGTATGATTTTAATCGAAATGAAACACATTAGC